>JANSTR010222810.1:0-14421 GCA_025434805.1 Antipathozoanthus remengesaui | reverse complement strand
AGAACCCAAAACCTACTGCTGTTTTGTTAATCTGCAACCTGTGTGGCTTGTCAGTTTTGATGGAGGTATTGATAGAGTTAATTTAAATGTCAACGGTCTTTATCTTAAAAGTTGGCAGCATTATTGCAAATTGGGCTAGGATTAATGGATTAAGGCTGGTCACGTGAAATCTCGTAAATTTCTCAAACTTCTCTGGTTATTGTGGACGAATCTCTCATTATCGATAGCTTTAAACATAGCAAAGAACTGTTGGAAATTATTATATATCAAGAAACCGCTGAAATGATAGACAACACTGGCTCTCATAACCTATAATATGTAGATAATAAATAAATAATAGTTTCATAAAATAGTAAATATCAAGATTTTTCAGATTTCTATAGATATATTTCACACCAAAGTATTTTGAAATTGCTAATAACTTTCTAAAGAGCAGCTATTTATTTATTGATTAGAATTTTGCCACAAGAAATCAAAGAAAAAATAGAATTTTAAAATGCAAATCTTGTACTTTCTAAAAATCTTGACATTTTCTAAAATCTTTTTGAGGTCTAAAATCCTTTAAGAAATCCAGAGTTTTGTATCTAGGCCTAGTCTGGTTGTTCAGTAGTGGGGTAAATTGAATCCAGGGTTGAGCAAAATAATTATAATTCAATTTTTATAATGCATCATTTAAACATTAATTAGAGGAGATCCAAAATGAAAAAGCCGGTTCAGCTTCTGATGATATAAACCCAATCATGGATTAAAACTTTAATCCTGGGTGGTAACAGGTCATTTCTCCCCAAGTCATTTCATCCCAGGTCTCAGTCATTTCGCCTCAAAACCTTGATCATTTCGCCCCACGTCCTGGTCATTTCGCTCCACATAAGTTTGAAATGTTTTTACACTAAAATACAGCATTCTGTAACTAATCAAGTATTCCTTTTGACTAATTTTGATCAATAATTTTCCACAAAGATGAAATAAAATGCAGTCTTATTTTATTGCAAACACAATGTAAGACTTACCACTTTCCCAAGTGACAACTGTATGACCTGCAGTGCTTGTCAAACGTGATAAGGTAATTGATTGATTGCCATCGTCATGCTTTTGTAGTTTGTCTGACCATGAGTCATGACGAAGTTATTTACTAACACAAACTTCCACCGATTACTAATGCTGCATTGACAGTTGTTTCTTATGTTCAACAACTTTGTTTTGTTTTAAAATGAAATGTTATAATAATGAATTTAGTTTATATCATATAGAATGTGATTAAATCTCAAGCACAATAAACTGCAAACCACAGTCAGATGAAACAAAAGTATGTCTAACGAAAATCGTTCTCGTGCATACTTTGTTTAGTTTGCATGTGAAGCTGAAAGTCTGTTCCACAATGTTTCCTGATGTTTTCTAAACCCATCTTTGAAAAACAGTAGTCAAATGGAATACTAGATTAGTCACAGAATGCTGTATTTTAGTCTAAAAACGTTTTAACTTATGTGTGGCAAAATGGCTAAGACATGGGGTGAAATGACCAAGGTTTTGAGGTGAAATTACCAAGATCTGGGGTGAAATGAGTTAGGGCGAAATGACTTGTAACCATAATTCATATGAGTGTGTCATGCGTAAGTTGCACTTGTTAAGAAAGTTTGTACAACGCTTTTTAATCAATAATAACACATCAAAGGCAGTAAATTTACTTGGAATAAAGTTCAATTCCTGAATTGAATGCATAAACTCAATGATCAGACCTGACAGCGAAATACACAGTATATCAACAATCAACTATCAAGAGCTCATATTTTAAGTTATTTGAAAGGGATTTTAAATTCATGATTTAATTTTCGCAGCTGCTAGTTGTTTTTCGCATGTAAACAATCATGATTGCAGTGCATGCAGTCAATGTATAAATATATTAATACATTCATACGGGTATATATACAAGAATTTGTAAGTTTAAAGGTTAAATTGAATTATAAAAACCTTAGTACTGACAGTATGTAGTATCATCTCAATCTTTGAGACATGATAATTATTTACAAGGTTTGATCCTAAGCTACACATGACAAATGCCAGACAGTGCAGTCATTTCGTGGTTTGACCCACTGCTCAAGAAGAATTTGTTGCAGATTTTAACTGAATTTCACTCTCCATGAGGAAATTGAAAATCTTTCAACTTGCACTGAAATCATCATATCAATGTCTTTGAAGAAGTTTTTGGTCCGTTTTTTTCTTCTCAAGACTTCTTCTGAATGCCGTAGTTGATATTTCTTACCATTTTAAAGGCACTTCGACTGCGATTTATACAAATGCATAAACAAGTTGAACTATCAAAACATTCCGTGCATAAATATTATGCAATGTTCAAAAGTCTTGAAATTATAACTGAACAGACAGAATTGAACCTTCAATCTAAAACATTTGCTTGTATGCAAAATTTAATGTCTTTTTAGATATTACTTTTTTTATTGTCAACACATCAGATAAATGATTGTATCATTTTATTTGGCAAAGGAAATGTATTGGAAGATGATAGATTAATCTTTGTGTATGTTGTGGATACGTAGTTAAGTTACATTTGAATTTAAATATGCCAAGATCTGCTGTTAGTTTATAAAATACCAAAACTAAGAGTGCTAACACTACGGAAGAAACACTTACGATATATCTTTTTGCCAGCATGTCTGCTGTTCGATATGGCACTGACAAAACATGTGCTGAAGAGAAAACCTATCAAACTGTGGTTTTCACGACAGTACAAAACCTATTTATGACACTACAATCAAATAATTTGTATTGCGCATCCAGCATAAACTTGTGACTGAATCTTAATATCACAAATAACATGTGAAGAATATCTAAAATACGGACCTGACACAAAAGGAAGTCGTACACTGACCTCACTACATACAAATCTCAAACTAGGTACACTGACCTCACTACATACAAATCTCAAACTTTATGACGTTTGTGCCACTGTTTTCAGTGCTATTTGCATAAATGGATGATACTCCTATTCCTTTACAGCCGCACTAAAGCATCTTTCTAAAGGCCATTTAATTATAAATATTTCACCTGGATGAAAAACTTTTATGTTACATGTGAATCGCAAGTGACGCACGATTGAAATTCTAATTATGCACAATTTCTCAATGCATAGATTACGAGTGGCAGTGATGTGTGAAGCTCATTAAGCCTGAGTGATGTGTCGCGTCACATGCATGGTGGTAAAGTTACCCATGAGTAGTACTGTCCCTGTGCATTCTCATGCACAAAGTCTCAAAATGGCCACCACTTTCAAATTTTACTTGATGGTTTTGAAAGAGGATTAACGCGGCTCTTGTCAATAGTCTCATGACCCCTTGTCAGATGGTACTTCTAGACCAGCTCAGACATCATGCACTGATAACTCTTAACATGAGAGAAATTTCCATTTGTGTGGCTTACCTTTAGTTGATAAATAAATTTGTTATATATTGACTTCCTTTTATGAGTTCATAACAAAATTAGACAGCCACAGGTTTTTTGTACAGACATTATTTGTTCTGAGAAATTGAAAGCATGTGAAAAGTGTATATGTAAGAGAGTACAGAGATCAGCTTATTCATGATATAAGGAGAATTTAGATTTTGACAAAGTGTCATTTGTCATAATATCTGTGAATTTGCTCATGGCTTTCAAGTTGTTATCAATTTGACTAACATCCCCCTCATGTTTATAAGAGACCACAGACAGAAATGTGTTTATTGCTTAAAATTAGTAATATTACATGTGTTTTAGAATTTAAGAATGCCCCAATTAGCAGAAAATTAATTATGATAAATTATTTAATTTGTTATTTTGTATAATATTTATTGATCTCTTACACACTTTTGCAGATATATGCTGAAATTGATGACACTCTGACGTCAGAGCATGGATTGGACCCAGAGATACAAGCCAATATACAACATTTGGCACAAAGGCTTTTTGACAATGTAAGGGTTAATTTCAGGGTTCATACTACTCCTTGTGAACTTAATTCTTGTTTTTAAAGTTACTTGAAAAGCCCTTGAAATTAGTGTCTGAGTTGTGGTAATATTCCTTAATTATTTCCTGTAAGAAAAGTTGTATTTACAGTATAAGAAAGAAAAATGCTATATAAACACGACGTTTCAAGGTCATTCTGACCTCATTATCAAGTGAAATTCAAATGTATAGAGGTAAAGTAAATGCTGTAGTCTGCTAAGATTAATTGCGTAAACAGTTTGGCCCTAAGGGAATCACTCTGAATGTTTAGAGATGGCTTGTATGTTTGTATTAAAAGCATTTCGTATAATAAACATTCAAATTTGGTCTTGCACTTTCTTAAGACTGTGATATTGTTAGTCAAGTCCTTAGGGACATTTCCATGTTTAGCCATGTAATGTTTATAAATTGACAATTGCTTCAGCTTGTCTTCATCAATACGTTCATGGAGATGTCAAAACTTATAGACTGCATGTTGCTGGTTCATGATGGATGATTTCTGTTCCTGGATCTTGATCTGGATCTGCTTCATTAGTTAGTGCCCCATCCTATCTTTGATCGTTTATTACTCCAAAACGATTATGTCTACAGTACTCTTGTTTGGGGACTTATCCTCAAATTTATCTGGGAACGTTTTGGGGTAGTCAATGTTTGATTGTTAATTATGTTGTTGCCATGGTAACCAAAGTCTGGAGCACTGTTTCATCCATTTTGGACCAAATACTGTTTCTTTTGCATTTTTGCTGCGTATTTTATTTCAGTATTGAAAAAATTGTTCACCAGAGTTAATTAATGAAGTTATTAAGCATACTTGGATAGAAAAAAAAATTTTGCAACAATTTGACAATATTGAACAATCCAAGATGGGAACTTTGTGATGTCATGTGACGTCAAAGCTGGCATATTCACAACCCTTCTTCGAGACTCATATAGGCAATACTTCATGAAAATTGTGAAAATCTGTATTTGTTGAAACATTTAGCATTTCTTTATTCTACCTTTCAAAATGAGCAGAATGAATGGTCACACTATAAGGTTTCAACACATGGTTCAAAAGTTGTGAAATTGATTCCAGTTTCAGGATGATCAAAAAAGCCCAGTCTGAATAGTGCTAATAGATCTTCAATGCTCCAACATCTTTTTCAATTGATCATCACAACTTATTCCTATCATTATTTTGAAAGTATGCATTACAAGTGTTAAACATATTACTGTAAATTCATTTTAAAAATCATCATCATCAGGAACCATCATCTGAAACTTCAGAAAACAATGTGATATCGCCTGTGGTTCCTGTGAACTCCAGACAGGAGACTGATAAGAAGGCTACTTTCCCGCTATTGGACGAATCTGTGATCAATCAGTTTGTTAAAGAGGAGGAGACCAACACGGCAACCTTCCAGGTGAAGACACGTGAACCATGTATTGTGCCACACGGAAACACTTCCTCTATGAGGCAGCAGCACTTTATCCACAGTCGAAAATTGGAGGTACTGAAAGATTGTGTGGCATATATCTTTGATAACAAGATATCCGAGGCCAGGAAGGTGAGTTTTTGGGTGTGCACAAAGTTAACCCTTTCACTCCTGATGATGACAAACCTTTTATTTTACATTTTTCATTAGCTTTTTCTAAGAAGGGAGAGGGACATTGCTACAGGTTCACTAACTAAAGCCTTTTGTAGAGGAAGAGGTGACTCCGTGGATGGGAGTCAGAGATAAATGAATTACATGTATTAGCCCACACACAGCCCCAGCTGAGTTTCAAATCTGGGTAGACAGAGGTTGGAAGTGAGTGTGATTAAACCTGTTGCGATTTAGGGATGGCATATCCTGTATGGTTTCTTGTCAGGCCTGACAGCCCTTACAAGATGGCTGTTACTCAAAGAAAACTCTTGTTGAAACAACAACAAATGTTCCGCAAAATACGATCCACAAGAAATGTTCCACAAATGTAGCTCAATGCCACTTGTAACTATGAAGAATAATGCTTCATAGAAACTTTCAACACACAAAGCCCTAACAAGAATACAACACTGACAAAACATTTTTTGTGGATCATATTTTGTGGAATATTTGTTGTTGTTTCACCAAGAGTTTTCGTTGGGTTAATGGCCATCCTGTAAGGGTTGTCAGGCCTGACGAGAAGCCATACAAGAAAATGACAGACACCGTAGATCACGACATGTATGAGTACAATGACCTTTGTACCAACCCGAATACCTTTGGGTGGTCTCAAGCTCACACTGCATACCTGCATTTTAAAATCATTAATGTCACAAGTTAAAAGACAATGAAACATTTCCTTTTGAAATACCACAGGCCCTACCTTCAGTGCAGAGATCTCTCAGGTCTAAAGGAGCTCAGCTTGCCCTGTGTCATGAGCTGTCCCTCCGTGCCAAACAGCACCGCTCAGTCCTGGAGCACGATCAGTTTGATATTATTGTGAAACTGATGAACTGTGCACTACAGGTAAGGACACTTTTTGATATATGCTGTCTGTATCATGTATCTTCTCATCCCAACTGTCTTGCAAATTGAGCTAAACAGTCTACACACTGTTCAACTTTGTTCAATCCAGAGTGCAAAATCAAATTGAGCAACACAGCACTTACTCATAGTGTATTATGTCATCAGATCAGACTCCCAACTAATGCATGTGCTCAGACCAGAAATTAAAGAATTAATGAGTCACCAAGAAAGAGGTTATTGATTGTTGTGAAACATTTGCCACCTATAATTATCATCTTTTTCACTGTAACTTTAAATGTACAGGTCTGTATGTTTTTGGGAAAAAATGCCTTATAGACACTTGTAAGACGCAGGCCAAGGTTAATCTGTTGAGTGTCTCTCCATCTAACCTGTTTTAATGAATAAGTGTACTGCTTGAATACTCAGGATGATTCAAGTCTAAATAACACTGCAGTCGCTGCATCTCTTCTGCCGCTAACAGCAACCTTCTGCAGGGTGAGTAATGTTTGCCTGTTGTGTATCTTTCTTGCTCATTAATTTTTTGTAATACAGTGAGAATATTAACCCTTCTCCTGCTGAATTATTAAAATTTAAAATTGTCATACTCATGAAAATTGTGAACCTCTGAATTTGTTGAAACACTTAGCATTTCCTATTCTAACTTTCAAGATGAGCAAAATGAATGGTCACACTGTAGGGTTTCAACAACTGGTTTAATTGTTTCAAGAGATATCTTTGGTTTATATGAATTTTGGTTTGAATTAGCATGACAAGGGTTAAGTCTTTTTTGCCAATGATAAATACTAACAATATGCAATCATTAGGATCTTGGAATTTTGAATAGGCTATTGTGCTAACATTAAGCTTGGTTCTCTTATAATCATCCCAGTCATCTAAGTTGTCCCTGCCAGTTGTTTCACAAAAACTTTTGTCTTTGAATTGGCTGAGACTATTGGGATGATTGACAGTTGTCATACGATCGCTCTGGTCAGGTGTGTAACTGGGATTATTTGCAGGAGGGTGCATTGTCTGACTTCCTGCGCAGAACTGCATTGTGTATGTGTGTGTGTGGGGGGGGCAGACCTTTTCTTACCGTGGGAGGGTACATAGTCACTCTATGCACCTCCTGGCTACATGCTTTCTGGTCACCTTTACACTAGTACAAAAGCTTCATTTTGGCAACAGATTTTTCCAAGTCAAGTGTCACTTTAAGTATTTCATTTGCAGATCTTAATATAACAACAAACTAGGGTCATCTCCGTCATTCCATTTGCCGAAGAGTAGTTCTTCTATGATTGTTCATGAATTTTCATGGTCGTCCTGGTCATCCTGATAAACGATTGTGGTCCAGCTGTTTCTGATCATCACGGATCATTTCACTAGTGTTCACATATATTAATCGTCTGGGTTGTCTAAGAAAGTTTTGAGATGATTAGGACAACTCATTTGATTGGAACAATCGGATGAGAACCAGGCTTTAGTTAAATTTAGCTTATTGCCTCAGGCAAGAACAAGAATTATCAGTAAATGAGAAGTAGTATGGGTTGAATGATCTTGCAGCTCAGCTATTAGAACTGTTTTAATCTCAGGCAAGATTATGTTAATATCAGGCAAGATTATGTTAATCTCAGGTAAGATTAAGTTAACCTCAGATAAGATTAAATTAATCTCAGGCAAGATTATGTTAATCTCAGGCACGACTAAGTTAATCTCAGGCAAGGTTATGAACAAGAATTATCAGTAAATGAGAAGTAATATGGGTTGAATGATCTTGCAGCTAAGCTATTAGAACTGTTTTAATCTCAGGCAAGATTATGTTAATCTCAGGCAAGATTAAGTCAATCAGGCAAGATTTAGTTAATCTCAGGCAAGATTAAGTTAATCTCAGGCAAGATTACAGAAATTTAACCTCAGGTAAGATTAAATTAATCTCAGGCAAGATTATGTTAATCTCAGGCATGACTAAGTTAATCTTAGGCAAGATTATGAACAAGAATTATCAGTAAATGAGAAATAGTATGGGTTGAGTGATGTTGCTGCTCAGCTATAAGAACTGACTAAACTTTAATGAATATTATTTGCTTGACTTTAGCTCTTTTAATAATGTTACTAATTTAATCTAAGTTCCAGGGCAATCAACTTTTTCCACTTGTTTATTGGACAATTGGGATTCAGGTTTCAGCTGCCCAAGGGAAAGTTTACTCGTTCAGTATAATGTTGACAAAAGTATAATAAATGTATTTATTATATAGACAGTAGTGTTTTACTGGGAAATACGCCACTCATTTTTCATACGAAGTACATCCGGGACATTGAGTAGTAGTGAGGATATAGATGACATCACTGATGTTTTCCCGCTCATTGTTGACGTGTTCTGTAGTTTTTGTTTGTGAAATTTCATATCTTCATGCCACTCTGCAATATCCACTACATAATATGTGGAGACAGTGAAAGACTCACAACAGTTCAAATCACATGCCACAAACTAGTTACTCTTTGATTGCATTGTGCACGTACTGTGGCAAATTGTGACAACAAGCACATTCGACATGAGACGCGGGTATTTTGAGTCTACAGAAGATAAAAATAAGCTATGACAATTGCATGATAATACTATATATTGATATTGATCTGTAGATTCTGCTTTTCTGTGTGGATAATTGCTTCAGCAAAGTTACTTTTCTACAAGCTGAAATCAATAGTCTCAGATGACCGAAAGTTGATTGCCCTGAAAATATTGGTCAACCCTTTCAGTCCCATGGCAACCATGGTCACTCCCATCAACATCTATCTTCTCCTCACGGTATTAATACAAAATAAGTTGATGAATGGTGTTGAGAATATGAAAATTGATCGTACTTCACAAACTATCTCAGATCAACAATGAAATTCTCCCAAACGATTAATAGAAAATATATGAAGAAAGGTAATGAGAAAAGGGTTAACAAAGGATTCCATGTTGATATTTTTCCAGAAACTTGCTACAGGAGTTATTCAGTTTGCCTATACCTGTGTACAAGAACACGATATCTGGAACAATCAACAGTTTTGGGAGGAGGCATTCTATGCTGATGTTCAGACGCAAATCAAGCAGCTGTACATTGACGAGGAAGCGCCTAGAGCCAACGAAGAGGACACCTCAGAACAGCGACTGTCTCGTGGCAGTGCGACACCTTTGTCAAAACATCGCAGTTTGACTGGAAGTTTGACCAATGTAGGGCCCAAAGGCTCCGACAGTGCTATTGCTAGTGGCAGCGAGTCGCAGAGTATTGGACGGCTGTCAATGAAACCAGCACCCACTGCTCTTCGAATTGCTGCAAAGCAGGTACTACATGGTGCTCAGCAGCCAAGCCTTACTGGTTAACCCTTTACTTACGTGTTTATTTCCGCTATATTACCATGGTCTCAAGTACCCATTACTATCTTCCATCTGGTCTTGTAGCTCAGTTGGCAGAGTAACAGTGATCTGTTCTAGTGGTAGTGAGTTCAAATCTCACCAGGGTCAGGGTTTATCTCTTTGTCTGTGTTGGCCCATTCCCTTCTAAGGCTACAGCTAAGAAGAAATTAATTGGGATATCTGTAGAGCAGTTTTCAATTTACAACAATTAAATCATTATTTCAGGCCTACATAGCTTTGTTTTTAAATAAAACATACCAATCGAAGACTATTCTCAGGAATGCTCCAATAATCTGGGATCAAATTCTTTCTGGGTAAAAGGAATGGGAAATTAATATGTTCCTGTTGGTGACATAGGTTGGTGACACTTGCGTACTTGCAAGTGTTTAGGGCTTCTGTCATCCATTCGATGTATTTTAATTTCTAGCTGAAGCAGTGGCCAACAATGGATGCAGAAGCAAAGGAATCAATGATATCAAGTGAGGAGAGCATTGTGTACAGCCAGGCGATACATTATGCCAATCGCATGGTGTACATGAAGATACCTCTGAACGTGAGTGAGTTAATGCCACGACCCAAGCCACATCTAAGTGCTGCCACAGCATCTGGTAAGCTCTAATATTTTGTGACTATTGCATGTCATTGTCACTTTCTCCACCATTGTAATAGGCAAATGATTGATTTAAATTTGCATACTAGAAGTTTCTGTTGGAAAGTGAAGTGATGTGATGTGAGCTGGATGTTTAAAGCAAAGTGTATGATATGCAGTTCAAGTTATCCCAGTGTTCAGCAGAGGTTGTTCAGTACAGCGGTGCTGACAATGTTGAAAGCTATATGTGCAGGTGTCTTGTAAACACAAACCTCAAGAACACACACCTCAAAAAGGCAAACCTTGAAACACAGACCCAATGCAGAGGCTAATGGCTAGTAGAATGCAAGAATTAATGTTAAATCCGGGTTAAATACATGTGATCAATGTTGTTGGATCACCTTCTATACCGTAATAATATTTACGAGAAAAATTGAATAAGTGTACATCAAGTATCAAGTGGCTTGTCTGAAATTCTACAAAAGCTCCAAGTTTAGTCCTTGCAAACCATGCCTACAACAGTTCACAATGTTTATTTGTCTGCCATGCAGTAATGATGGCAATACGTTATGCTATGAAAAACTTGAAGTTGTAATGTTTGGTTTAGATGACGTCGTGTGAAGGGAATCTATATTTTATTACAGCAACCATCATAGCATAATAATGATAATGATAATGATGATGACAATGACGATGACGATGACGATGATAACGACAACGACAACGATGATGATGATGATAATAAGAAATGACATAAGCACTTATACAAATAGGCTGTAAGTGATCTTACTATTGCATGTGTTGGATAATTTATTACAAAAAAAAATTTAAATACTTTTAGCTGAGTCTACCTTGTATGAACAAAAAACAAAAATACAAAAACAAACCTGCATAGTAAAGGCCACAGACAAGTTTAAAAAGCTGTGTCTATTATGTTATTGATACAATGTCGTTATTAATTTTATTTTTCCTCAGCATCAAGCACAGGAACGCCAAGAGCTGACCATGAGTCTGTGAGTGGGCTGTATACTGACAGTGGAGTCATCAGTACAACTGGAGGTATTGTGTGATTCAAAGATCTAGTGTGAAATTTGTATTTTTTCTATATTCATGAAAATATGCAGATCGAAGTTAATGTTTTCTGAAATTATTTTACCATACCAGGCAGTTACATTGATGTTTGTGGCAGCATTGCCGATAGTGTGTGATTCAAAGATCGAGTATGAAATTTGTATTTTTTCTATATTCACCAGGGTTTTCAATAAGAAATGTAATAAGTGGCAAAAGTTGAAGAGTAGGTGGATAACAGATAATGAGTGCCATGGTGCGATCTTAAATAACCTTCAGCTTTCAACAGTTCTTCAACTAAAGTAGGCGGTGAATTCAAGTAGAGTAACCAGCGAAAATTGCCGGCCACTGGCTCTTATTGAAAACCCTATTCATGAAAATTTGCAGATCAAAGTTAATGTTTTCTGATATTTACAGTACCAGGCAGTTACATTGATGTTGGTGGCAGCATTGCCGATAGTTATGCCGTTGATGTAGAAGAAGATGAAGAAGGAACAATTGTAGATCAGATCAGCAAGTTTGTTCTGAGGTTTGTGGACCGAGTTGGCAATGAGGCTGGAATCAAGTCTGAGCACCTGAAGTCACTATACGTCATGATTCCAGGTAGGTGTTGTACTGTCATATATTTGCATCTGTTTACTCATAGTACTCAAAGTAGTATTCCGAAAGTAATGATCTTCATTAATTAGGTGTCAGCAGCCTTTGACAGACAATAGTGACCTTTAGCAGTGGGGATAGGAACGTCAATGGGACTGGCACAAAACAGTGGACTTAATTACAGTAAACAATAACCACATGTTGGAATGAGTCGCAGTTTTTACAGTCACCATCACTATCACTGAATGCAGGTGGACACTTTTCAACTGCTGTTTTGAAAAGCAGATATGAAAAGCTCAGTTCCTGATATTCCCAGATAACACACAGCAACCTTGCGATGATGGGTCCAAGCCCACAGTTTATATAATATCACTATGCATCTCAACATAATACAGTGACACCAGCAATGAACTACACATACTGTACATGGTCACTAAATAATGAAAAAATATCCAACAGAAGTGAGCTAAAACCACAATGATAGAATTAGAAAACTCCTGAATATATATATACCGTTGAATACAAACAACCCAAGGGACTAACATAACACATGAACACTGTACTTTTGTCCATATAAGGCAAGCATTTCTCTTCTCACTACCAATTCATTATATTTCATTGTTCATTCTCAAGAGAAATCCATTGTTCGGCTTTGTTGAGAACGTGAATGCTGGGATATATATATAAAACTAACCCAATGTTGGTTCAGCTTTAAGAAGAAAGGCTATAATTTTTATAATTCATACACCTTCACAAAACACTTAAAGGACCAAATGATTAGAAAAAGAGGGACAGCATCTGTTTGTCATTGACATTCCTATGGCAACATTACTTTCAAGTTCCAAAATATATACAGTTCATATTTGTTGCTATTTTGCATTGGAATCAAATGGATTTCTCTTGAGAACAAACAACAAATGATAATGAAATGGTAGTGAGAAGAGAAATGCTTTCTTTATATGGACGAAAGTACATTGTCCATGTGCTATGTTAGTCCCTTGCGTTGTTTGTATTCAAGGGTATATATATTGTAGGAGATTTGTGATTCTATCATTGTGGTTTTGGCTCACTTCTGTTGGATATTTTTTCATTTACATTTAGTGACTATGTATGTCTAGTTTCATTGCCGGTGTCACTATTATGTTGAGATGTATAGTGATATTATATATACTGTGGGCCTTGACCCATCACCGCATAGTTGCTGTGTGTTATCTGGGCCTTGAGGGAATACCAATACTAAAGTTAATTTGATGCAGATATACACTTTTAATAATTAATACCCTGTCCCTAACTCTGCCCCTTGACAACCTATTTCGTATTTATTGCGACATTAGCATAACAAAAGCTCACATTGATATAAGAAAGCATTTCTCCTTGCACTACTATTTCACTGCCCGCTAGAAGAGAAATCCATTAACTGTGTCAAATAAGGGAATTAATTGCATGATCAGCAACTCCACACTCCAATCTTGATGAGCTTCTAACTCTCCCAACTTTTTAAAAGGAAATGTGTGGAGACAAGTAGTGGGAATTTGAATTATTGTGGTGTTAGCTTTGTTAATGAGGTGTATTCACCCTGACAGTAATTTGGAGTTGTAATTATGTATAGTATATTCTCATCTTAACCTTTTCACTCTCAATAGCCCCAGTTGGTAATAATGACCTGTTGTGCTAGAAAATTCCCATGCCTTGTTGGTAAGGAGGTCACTGTTCCAGCCTGGTCGAGGGTTGAACTGTGGACAGGATGCTAAGTCATTGGTGTGGTCACTCAATTTTGTACTGGGGGACTTAAAAGAACCCACACACTTCTCTAAAATAGTAGGGTAGTGATCCTGGTGTTAGTGGTCTGTCACCTGCTCTATACTCAATACCACTAGCCTCCAACGCAGTCACCTCATTTGCTTTGTTGCAGATATTTTCTCCTCAGAAAATGAGCTCAATTTCTGTTGGGAACTGCCTTCCTCTGCTTTCGACACAAGTAAAAAGACCTTGATTGATTTTCATAGTTTAATTCACAATCTCACAAATCACAACTTTGCATATTTAATGTTTCTGTCCACTCGCTGTGCTATTAGTTTGCCATTAATAGTGTGATGTAACGTAACATCCAGTTGAACAGTTAGTTTCCAGATAAACAAATTTTAAGCACATTCAATTTGTTTTAAACAAGTTCTCTAAGTTTTCTACTGAATTTTTGACATTTCCAAGAGAGGTAACCTGCAGCGAAGGAAATAAGACTGCCACATTGGAGGCTACAATACTACAAAATAAGACTGCCACATTGGAGGCTACAATATTACAAAATA
>JANSTR010222809.1:0-23363 GCA_025434805.1 Antipathozoanthus remengesaui | reverse complement strand
TGAACACTCGAATAACTTGCAGTTTCAAACCAAATTTTGCATTAGTCTGCAAGGGCTTAATTTTGTGAAACTGTAGGAGTTATTATACATATAGACCAGCGAAGTTTCTGCAGAACTGCTGATATTTCATTTGAAACTTCGTTACAACTTGAACGAAGCTTCGCTGCATTCAATTTATTAGAATATTCAGGAGCATCGAAATGTCTACAGAACTGTTGAAGTTTCTATCGAAACTTCTTCAATTTCCAACGAAGTGTCGTCGGACAACAAAGGACGAAAATTCGACCATTTCGTTTGCGTTACTTAATCCCACTACTGTATGATAGCACCATCTCGTCTGATTTCACCACCCTTACACGTTTGTTGGTTGATAAATCTTAAATTAGGCGTGTAGAGATTATCGTGTAAACACCATTCGGGATGGGGTGGATAGAAATTGCGCGATAGTTCATAATCCTCGGTGACGTGATTGCATGGTGTACAGTGCGGACTTAACTCAAAATGTGTCGTTCCAAAGGTGTTGGGATCTGGGAGGCGTAACGTGTCGAGATTGGGTGCCAATACTTTGGTAAGCAAAAATAGGGTGGACAAACGACATAGGACAATCTCTTCCAAAGTGGGGCTGCACAACTCAAAACACACTCCCCCTCGGCAATAACACTCGTTGCGCTTAGGCGTCCTGGTACTCACATTCAAATACCGCAATCTCTCAAATGTAGGTAGAATCGTTTCCAAATGGGCCATTTCGTGATGGTGATATGCACCATTCTCGGGTCTCTTCAATTCCCCCACATTGATGATGAGATGGAGCGTTTTGAGTTTCGCGAGTGCAGGCAGTCGGCTGATAATCATTTTTTTAGGATCCGTCTCGGTGTTATGCGTCTCGAGTATGAGTGTTGTCAGGTGGTGACCCCCAGATGCAAAGAAACTCCCCATCAAGGCGGTTGGGAATGATTTGATGGCGGGTGCATCTCGTGGATGTGTCCATACCATTTCTCTCACTCTGGCTGGGCTAGATTTGAGCATTTCCGATCTCTTGTTTCGTTTCTCATTGAAATTATCCATCTCCCCTTGCTCTCTCCATATTTTCACCCATGGCGCGGGATCAAAGGTTCGTTTTGAGGCACTCACGAGCCTGTGGAAATGCCGGCACGTGAGTGCCATTGCCACCTTGTCCCGTTCGTCTAAAAAGTAAAGGATATAATCAAAAAAGTGGTCGACAGCACTATTCGCCCACGGGTTGATCGTGTCTTGTTCCAGAGCGTCTCTGAGCTTTTGGTTTTTACACATAGTCTTCAGTCGTTTTATCTGCGTTTGTTTCTTGATCTCGTCCAACGTGGTGCGGTGTAGATTCTGCGGTCGTGTGTCGAAATTTTTATCGTTTATGGGAAGTACAATTTCTCCATGTTCCTTGTCGATGGGCAGATTGGGACACCAACAACGCCATATACACTCGTAGTTGGATAGTCTTCTCCCATCTTGAGTTTTAAAATAATTCTTACTTCGATTCAAATCGCACATCGTGATGTAATACGTTTTCTGACCCCGCGACAGTTCGTCTGCCGGAATGGCAATGTATGTACCGTCGGGACCGAAAACGCGCGTCCGATCTCCTTCCGGATCGAAGCGATAAAATACATCGCCAACCATCAAACCCAATTCATGGGGTGTTTTCAAGGCGGAAATTACATCCGGCATGCGATTCAAAAAAAAATCAGATACGACTATGTGGGTGTGATACAACACCTCTCCCGTGTCGGGTTTGATCCATGCCCATTCAATTTCGTCAGATCCCAAAGGGATCGGACCATTGCGTATGACAGGTTCTGGATAGTTGGTCAATAAATTCACTCGATGTGTATAAAAAGACATTTTACTTCCAAATAATCTCTAATGAGGGATCATGTCATTTTACATGCAATAAAAAGAATAATATTTCCTGAAATGACGTTTATTTTAATTTATGACGTTTTAAAGAGTTACAACACAGTTTAAAACACTGCAGACCTCTCGCGCATGGCATCTATCATCCAAGACGAGAAGTTTTCTTTGATAAAGGGTTCCCTATCCACCCAAGTGGGCAATTTCTCCTCGGGGAACTCGTTTTTAACATTCATCAAACTGTCGTCTTGTGTCTCATCCTCCCCTTGGGCACTTTGCTGCACGGCCACACACAATTGCTTATTCAGGGGATGGACGGGATTCTGCTGAAGTGTCTTGAATTGTAGGATAAAATCGCGGATGGGACACGCTGGGAATGCATTGACAATTGGCGTAGTGGTAGTGATGGCCGCGACGGCGTCCGCAGAGGACGAAATGGGGTTGATATCTTTCATAACCGTTTCATGCGTGGTGTCATGATTTCCAAAATCCAACGCCGTCTTGAAATGAGAAAGGAAATTTGCTATCACATCGATCATAACGACACCGATGGGGAGGACGAAGATGAGACGACGGCGATTGATCACACGGGATAAATACAAGTAGACTCGGAAATACACCCGTGTGAAAATGTAACATCCACCCTTCGAATTCACTCTTTTATAGGGGTGGAGAAAATTCTCGAAAATTCAAACGTGGTCTTTTGAGGATAAATGGATGTAATGGGGTGATAGAGAGGGTTAATGCGTGCTTGCAAGCGGACAAATGACTTCTGAAATGAACAATGTGGAGGGGGTTGTCGAGGCGGCATTGTCGGTGTTTGCCCTGATGCCGGAACAAATGGAAATAAGTCTTTTTGATCTCGAAGACGACGACGTAGGGAAAAAGGATCCCTACTTCAGGTTACCTAAAAACATGGACGAACTCCTTTGTTATCTGACGAGTCTGGCATCTCCCAAAGTCCATCCCTACACTCAGGAAGTGTGGTTCAGTGAGGGTCATCACGGCGACATGCTTGCAGAATTTCTCGAATTGAATACACTTGAATTTCGTGAGTGTGTGAAAACGATTGAATTTTACGTGATCGAAGGGTTGGATTACACGGGCAAGACGACGACGGTGCGTAACGTAGCCCACCATTTGGGCTTGTCTCATTACAAGACGCCCAATCGATGGTTCACGCCCGTGCGGCGCCGCGCTCTAGATGCCCTGACGTGTGTACAAATCAAACAGAGCATTTATGCCGCGGCCTGTTTAATGACCCTACAAGAGGCATGGCGTGAGGGGGCCGAGGGACCCATTTTGATCGATCGATACATCTTCTCCACGTGGGTGTATGGAAGTGCCAATGCCAAACGGTTGCACAACCAAGAGAGTCGCGATTTCCGTTTTCCAGACTTTTTACCCCAACCCATCGGTGTCGCCTACCTCACCATCTCCCCGAACGTGCGCAACATGCGAGCCAGAGAACGCAAGAGTGTGACGACCGAAGAACGTGCCATCATGTCGGACCGTTCTTTTTTGAAAGATTTGCTTCACAATTACGACACTGTGTCCACCATATTGGGGGACAAGTGGTTAAGGTTGGACACGGCCGAACTCGATCCCCCGAGAGTCACCCAGTGCATCGTGGATCACATCCGACAACAAGCAAAAGGACTGGGTACATCCGCCGTAACATTCTACAAAAAGCGAACGCAGCCCGAGAACGAGGTCAGAGTGGAAAGTGAACAGCGGAAAAATTAACATGAAGGCAATCGGAAAACACACTCTCACCGAACCCATGTCCGACTATTCGTCGCCCCTCACCCAGTCTCGTCTCCCCCCGTCGCGGGGGCGACATCAACACTATGCCAGGTGGTTTATTCAAGATTTGCCCAACCTTTCGCTACATGGTCTGTTGTGGCGCCGCCTCGTCTCCTTTATTCAACAACTGAAACAAGTCGGACGAGATTTGTATGGGGGTTTCTGGATGGTTTTTGCCGTTATTTTACTCTATTTTGTCGTGTACGACGAGGCCATGACACCCCGTGATGCCATTGGACAGGCCTTGGAAGTGTTACGAACCCGACCCCTCGTCGAAACCGTGTCTCATTTCATCGGATGGATAACAATCTGGACACTGTTGCGATGGTTATGGAATGTACTTAAAACCCTCTGCCTATGGACAATATATGTACCCAGCGTCAAGACCATTTCAAAAATTATTGCCATTTTGACACTTATTATTCTATTGCATAAAAACTGGTTTTACTACCACCACCTACCCATTGCTCACGTGAAAGAATATGTACACACAAGTGCACAGTGGATAGCGAATGTAACTACGGTCGTGGCTAAAAATAATAGTCGGATAGAAAATGTGAATTAAAAAATATTTTTTTTAATAAATAGCTTTAAAAATGAGATTATAATTGTCATTGCATATTCTTTCACCACCAACGCCCTAGTTATCCCCATTGTAGCGTTTAAGCGTAGTGATGTGTGCCATAGGATACTTTATGATGATGGAAAAAATACAACGGTATAGATCGTAGGATGTCCATTCACAGGGTTTGTGTATGTACCACACACAAGGCGGGGGTGACGGGGACGGGGGTACGCCGGTAGGGAGCCATTCTTCACGCCGTTGTCTATTTTCGTCCCACTGATCAAACACGGGAGCGCAATGCAAAAGGAGTGCAATCCACTTGTCGACGTCTCCCACTTCGATCGATCGCTGTTCCTCGTCAAAGGAATGGACCGTCTCACACCCCTGATTCCCGTGTTTCGGCGAATACACGGCCACGTATGATTTGGGCGTGGGGTGGCGGGAGGATAAAATATCTATCGTCTCTTCCATAGTGAATTTCTCCTCCTTGCCCTGCCGTTTGAGCGTCGCGACCTCATCAAGGACACACCTCATGCCCGCCTTGAATAGAGACTGCTTCTTTCCAATATATTTACCCATTTTGGCCGCTTCGAACACGTTGCACGTCAACTCCATCCCGTCCATGACGGACACACTCTGACCCTTGCTCGTACACAACGCGATCAGGGTGGGGAGAACGTCGCGCATCTGCATGGTGATGAACAGGTTCAATTGATGCCGCGCAATAGCCACATTACACCCACGCTGTGAGGCACTCTCTCGTTCCCTCACCGTATTGCCAATGGAATCATCTCGCGGCACCACCCATGCCCTACCACCGGGTGGTAAAATCAACAGGGCAAAACGAATTTCATCGTCGCTCCACGATTCCACTCCGGTCCACGCCTGGTCATGTTTGCACTGTTCGCGGACAAAACAAGAGCCCAGAAAAGCACTCAGAGGCCAGACGGTCTTTTGGATGGTGTCCCTGCCCTTGTCTCCACTTGTTGCCCCGCATCCTCCCGAGGACCATCGTTCGCATGCCTCACGCAGTTGATTGATTCGCGCATACAATGCCACCTCATTCTCGTTGTCTTGCAACAACACCCGAAGGACACGTTGCATACTCTCGCGAGTGACCACCTTACCACTGCCCGGTACGGGTACCCACAGACAGGGGTCGCATCGTCCACGGGCAAGTTGTGGAATGGTCGGCCGTTCGCACATGCCTCGCACGCCCTCCACTTGCTCATTCGTGATCACATCCAGAGGCACGTCAAATGCCCTCCAATTCCCATCGATTCGTTTTTGCCAGGCGCGACTTGTGCGCATCGACGTGGCCTCGCGTACCATAAGCAACCTTCGTTCCACCGCGGTCGGCATTTCGTTGAGAGTGAGTTGGTGGTGAAATGACGGCAATAACACGTCTAGTCGCGGTTCTTGTTTGACCATGTCTAAGAGGAGTGTATAGACATCTCGTTCGTCGCGTTGTTTATTCTTCAATGCCGTCTTGACAAGGTTCGCAACGTGATCGGCTGGCAATAAAATGCCACCTTTCCAGGCGCACAAGATGCGTTTCAATTCGTTTGCTGTGGGTTTTTGAATGTGTCGAACGAACGTGACCACGATGGGATGGACCCCAGACACATACAAGTAATATTCGTAGAAGGGATGCAAGTGTTGAGCAGAGACGATCTGCTCTTCGTTCAAGATGCGGAATGACGGAATGTCGTCGCGCAGGTTGACCACTTCGTCATCACGCGGTACAAATTGTGGCGGATTCGAACCACATAAAATACACCATATCATGGCCATGGTTGCGCTAGAATTCACTTATGCAATTCAAAATAACTGACTAATGTCTGCGCATACAAAAAAACGCCTTTATCCTGCGAAATGACACGTGTTCAATTCCACCACTCACATCCGATTTGTGTGTGGGTGTGGCACACGGGAAAGGTATAAATTAAACGCAATGCGTCGTGTAGTTTAAGAGGGTACAACGACGACTGAGTGCATTATTAACTGACAGTGTTTACGATATCATTTTAAAATGTTTGGTGGACCCGCATCTGGTGCAATCAATCAACATAGGGGTTTCGGCGGCAGCAACAGGGGGAATGGAGGAGGTGGGATGGATGGTGGAGACGGTAGCGATTTTAACAATCCCACAGGCCCCGTGCGCTTCATACAATGCGTATCGGAAATGTACAAAAGTGGCAAAGACGCTTCCATAGTGGAGAAATTTATCCTCCCAGTCCCCACAAACCTATCCCATCCCCTAGCCTTTCCAATCGAAAATGGCATTGCGACCGTAGCAGGGAAACTGGATGCCCAATCCAAACATCATTCTGAAGTGTACGAAGTCCACAAGGCATTTGCTGCACGAAGCAATGCGTGGAACAAAACGCCCCAAAAGGTTGAAATGATGTACAGCTGGGGTACACCATTGTATCTCATCCATGTTCCTTTCTACGCTCTGACAGTAGAAGAAAAATGCAAAATGGTAGAAAAATATGGGATGTGGATCGAATGGAAGTACGACTATGCAGAGGATACGCTGCGCAAGGTGGCACCCGTTCATGAACCCAGACTTGTCGAACTTGGTCTGGTGACTGAGGAAGCATTCACACACGTGGATGGTGTAGAGACAAACCAGGATGAAGATTTGACCAATGGCCTTGTGAAACGCATCACATCTCACGACCGACTGGTCATATTGACCACTTTGAATGCATACGATTTGTTGAATCACGTGGAAGAGGTATTGGGTGGGGTGGCTGTGGAGCGTGTGAAAAAGATGCTCGACCGCTTTGGGAATGGTTTGACATCCATGATCCCGGAAGATTTTAAACTCTCGGTCGAGGACATGGGCAAGTGGGGGATGGGTGCCAAGTTGTTTGCTATACAGGAGATGGGAAAACAAGTGGAAAGGGATTTGGAAGGAAATGAGGTGGAGGACTGCTGGGTTCGTATACCATGCGTGCAATACATGGACGAAGCCATGGAGGTGCTCATCGACGACAACCTACCTGGTGACAAACCCTATACCATATTCAATACAAATAAATACAAGCTGCTGGGAGCAAATTATACTCTCCAGATCATCCATGAGATGTGTGCCTTCAACCAAATGACAATGGAGTATAATGAAAATCGCAAGTACGAACTCCGCTCCATGGCCATCTCAGATAGGCTGCTGAATACGGACACCTACATGGTATATAATGCTTCACACATTGTGGGGTTTGCAGAACCAGAAATCAAGAAAGAAATTGCCATGGCGTTTAAGAATGGCAAAAGCTCTTGCAATTTTTATATTTGTGGGGGCGACACATTTCGAAATTCGAGACAGAATTATCTGGGCGACTTTCGGACACAAGAGGAGCTGAACCAGCTGAATGAAGAGCGGGATGAAAATAAACAGTTTCGATATCATCCTTTTGTGGCGCCGAAAGGAGAACGTGGAGCGATGCATTCCTTCAACATTGGCATTCTCAAGCCTTCTTTCCCGGCTGCCGCCGTGGATGCATCCATCATGACCATATACTACCTGGTACTTACCCACATCAACTGCACCCTACATTTGTTGAACATTGATGCAGAAAGAAACACTGGTAACTCAACAGCGAGATATTTTCTACATTCTAAATTCTTCATGGCACTCATCGAGCGATTTCATTTCAGACAAGGAGGGAAGAAACTGCTGGGCCGTCGCGGTAACGTCAAACTGACACAAAAGACATAACTTATGGATCTGGATGAGTTGCCTCTGGCCATCAAACAAGTGTCGGCCGATCCCTCGATTTTCGAAAGGGTCATGAGAGCTCTCAAAATGGGACGCAGCATTGGTAGTAGTGGAAGTGGGAGAAAGGGGGGCCGTAAGAAGGTGCCCATTAGTGAACGCCCCACGATCAACAAGAATTTTTTGAGCAACCTGTGCAAAGCTGCGCGAGATGTGGCCATGGTGAATTCCATTTCACTAATTGAAAATATCAAAGAGGTCAACTTTGATGTGGACATCGAGGCCGAACCGATTACCTACGAGATCGTCAGCTACCATCCAGTTGATGGTTTGGGCAATAAGATGAAAGAGACCATCACTTACTCTAAACCCAAGGTAATGGATCAAAACGAAGCCCGATGCACTCAGATTTTTCGCAGAGCATGTGCCGCGAGCAAGAGTCTGAATGTAGGCAATGTGTTCCGCATGCCCTGGATCCCGACTGTGGTCAACTTAAACCGAGTGTTGGCATCGAAAAACTTTTTCTCTACCACCTACAAGACGATGATGTCGGACAAAGAATATTGTGACACTCTTAACGGGTCGCACATGGGATACTTCTCCATACGGAGCACCTATCTCGCGGCGCCATTCACCTACTTCGACAAGGCCACAAGCAAGGAATGTCAGTACATGACCCAGCGGATGGAGTGGAGTCTGCAAACGTTCAAGGGCAAGGAGAAACCCATAATCATGGCATCGGAACATGAGTTTGCTGACACGTTTGCCTCTTCGATCACTCAGATTGACAGCGATGTGGAAAAGATTAGCGAAGTGTTTTCCAGAGACCAGATCACTGTCGATTTACTGGTGAATGAGTTGCTGTGTGGTCAAAACAAGAGTTTTGAACATATCAAGGGGGTGATTGAAAATTTTGGACTAGAAGTCAATTCAGCTGAACTCAGGGAGCGCGTCAAGGAAGCGAACAAGTCCATTGGGAACTATGAGTTTGATGGCGACGACATGATGTCGTTTTTGTGGGGAGAGAATGACACCGATTGCGGCATGGGTAGCAGCGCTGATAGGGGTGAGTATGGCGATTATGCATCTGGTTCTTCTGCTGTAAACAGCAATGCAAGTGGAAGTGACGGCGGTAAAACTACCATAATCATTAAGAAAAGAGGCAGGGTCGACATGGACAAGGAGAGAAAGGAAAGAGGGGATGCTCCATTTGCAATCCCACCAGTCGATGAAATGGATGAGACAGGCCCAGTACCCAAACGGCGATTTCTCTTCAAATGAAGTTAAACACGTCAAGGGATTGACACAAGATTGAATAGAACAATTTTAACATTTAATTTTCCTCCTTTTCTTGTATTGAATGTTAAAATTTAAATAAAAAAGTTTAACTCATTTGACTTGTCATGTTTTTTTGTTTCTCTACCATATGACGCATTCACCGATTACTGCATCTTCTATTCTTTATTTACATCAACTGGGGGTCACATTCGCGAATACATTTACGCAAGTGTCTAAGATAATCGACGGCCATGATGAAATTGAGCAGCCGAATCTGTTCGTTTGGAATAACGTGAGAATTGACACGCAAAGTGAGTTCTTTTACCTTATCCCTGGCCATAATATACGCCGTGTAGGTGGCCCGCTCGTCTTTGTTGAATTCAAGAATGGTGTAATATTTGTTCCGATCAAAATTTACATTATGCACCACGTCGATGAGTCCCTGGGGAATGCTTCGATCCACAAGCAATCTGGCCTCCACTACATGTCTTGACATGATTTCGAGAACGGTACTCATGTGAACCTTGCGCCGTCGACGTCGCATCCCCCGTTGTGTCCGTTTCATCTTTTCTAAAAGATCATCTTCGATCACTGCCCGGACTATTTTCCATTGTTCCTTTCCGAGAAGTTCCATTTCTAAACTGTCTTTGCCTTCGCGATCGTCTCTTCCATCTCCGACTCCCTTGGTCTCCTCTACTTCTCCACTCCCCCCCTTTCTATCATCATTCATGTCCTCATCCTCTATTTCATTACCTCCATCCGCATCCATATCTTCTTCACTCGACCACCACGTCTCATTCTTTTCATTATGTTCCTCCGACTCGTCGTCATCCTTCTCCTCTTCTTCCTCATCCTCTTCCTCCCCCCCTTCCTCGTCCTTGTCCCCATCGCCCCCATCCTCGTCACACAGACAGACCTCATTTTGATTCCGCTCGGACCAGGCTTCGCGATAGATTCGGGTGAGTTTTTTGAAGAATAAGTTCCATTCCATCCATTCGCACAAGAACACCACGTAATCTTGCTGATTCATGCTATAACGTTCGTTTTCCACAATCTGTTGCACCAAGGTGGGAGTTTCAAATTCGAGTGAGTGAGGGAACAAGTCATCGGGATCCGACAAGGACAATCCCAATAAGAATGCCGAAAAGACCTCCCACCGCTGTTCGCGTTCCAGGACGATATAATAACCCGAATTACAACCGGGCAAACGGTGTATTTTTTTGATCGCGTCCCATTACATTCATCCCATCACTTTCCTCATACTTTTCTTCTTCACCCATGTGCTGTGCCATGAAGAGACGATTCGACAGTCGCATCGCAGATAAATTGTCACGCACACCCAACCCGTGGTAGAATAGGTTGTAACACAATGCCATCCCGAGGCGACACGAATATTCCTCGCGATTTGTGGGTAGCGTCAACAGTTTGGGCACAGGCATGGAATTGGTCAAAAAATGACCCACTTGTTTTCCACACACCACATCCATCATCACGGCGGGGCCGGGGCACCTGGGTAAAGTGACGCAGTGGATAGTCGTGCATGCAATACGAATTACTGCAACTCAGTAGTCGATATTTTTCGTCTACGACCAATTTGATCGGCGGTCCTTGGGTTAACAGCCACAAGGCTTTTGTGATTATTCCGGACGTGCATTTCTCGATGGGATAATAGCAAAATACACTGTCCGTCAACACAATGGGTACTTGGAAACCATTTGTCTCCAGTGTGTGTTTCAGTTTGCGAATGTGTCGACGGCAAGCGGCTGTGATGGCATTGTACCACGCAGCATACACGTTGGCGAAATGGCCCGTGACACGGACGTAGGTGTTCTTGTCCGCGTAATCAAACATGTACGACACGGCGGCCTTGAGTGCATCAATTTTGGTCTGTTGGGCTTCCCAATACGGATTTGTTCCGTGAATGGCAAAATACACGTAGGCATGACGCAAGTCAAATTCGATCAACCACGGATAAAAGCCCGGAGTGATGGTAATGAAACCTCCTCGGCCGCCGCGGCGGTTTCCATCAAATGGCACGTAATTCTGTCCTAGGATGGCACACGACCACTCGAGATACGTGAGGGGATGAACACCTTTGTTGTCCACCTTGTCTCCTCCGAGGGCAAAATGCATGGCGCGGACAAATGCTCGAGTAATCATTTTTTGTACGGTGGCGTCCTCATCCTTCACTACCCCCCTCCCTTCTACCTCCTCTTCGTCCCTTTCCTCTCCTCCCTCTGGGTACTTGATCTTTTGCACAAATGGGTTGTACGTGAGACATTCCATCGTTGTCAACACGCCATCGCCCGTCATCTCCTTTCCCATCTCTCCTGTCCATACGTGTAAGTGTCTTGGGTGGATCACATCCACCTCGCCTTGCCACATAATTTCAAATTTATCCTCGATGCAAGGCAGTCCGAGAGCCACCCACCATCGTCGCAGTTGACCTTGAGATGTGGACACGGCCAGTGGGGGCCATATTCGCAACTCGTTCGTTTCTGTTGCTTGTTTGATGTTCACCGTGGCGTCGATGTGCGTGTTCAAACTAAACGACCCATCGTATGACATTTCAAAACATTCCAAAGAGAGACTCACTGGACCAAGACATAGAGTCTCGTGGTCGCGGTTAATTTTTGATTCTGCGAAACAAACGCGGGACTGGTGAATATGGGGACCCTCGAGAGATCCTTTAAAATCTTCATATTTTGAATGTAGAAAAACTCGAGGGAGATCATTCATATCAGTCAACATTGCTTGATTGTGTGAGAGACAACCGTTTTGGAAATGGCAATATAAACACAATGAATGTGCAATAAATGAATACAACACATCAGGTTATCATTTATATTCCTTTATTGCGTCACAATGGACAATGTAAATAGATATTATCATATCACAATCTCATTATTCTTAAATTTTTATTAAAAAATATTTCTTTCAGTGTGGCGATGCTGTTATGAGATTAGGCAGTGACGACACTGTCCTTGTCACTACATTCACTCGAGTCTGTATTTTCATCTCCGTCAATATCATTGTCTTGGGAAACTTCTTCTTTCCTTTCATCCTTGTCGTTGTCTTCTTCATTTTCATCATCACTTCCATCACTATCACTATCCTCTTCAGTCTCAGAAGACACCTCCCAGTCCTCATCACTACTGTCATCCCTTACAACATCTTCATCCATATCCTCATCTTCATCCCATTCGTCCTCCAATTCCCCTTCATCTTCTTCTTCAAAATCATCTTGTATTGACGTTTCTTTCTTGGCCGGACTAGTCCGACCTCGATCACCGTTGCGCTTGGGGTGGGTTTTTGTTTTGGGTTTTTCGTCTACAATGAAATCATCAATGTTGTCCAGTTCATCATCTTCTGCGCCACTAGTATCACTGTCATGGGAGTTTTTGCAAAACTCACTTGGTTTAAAATCGTCCCCAAAGGGATGCTCTATATCCTTATGAGCCCAGAGATCTCGACTTTCCCCTTCTATCGGACGGCCATTATTTTCTTCCAGAGTTCTAACCTTTTTATTTCCTCTAGTCACCCTCTTGGTCTCTGTCCCTTCCAGCTCACGTAGTATTTTCTGCAATTCTGTACGTTCTTTCAAGAGTTTTCTCCAGTTGGTCCGGGCAATACTTTGACGATTACTATCTCGGGCGCGCCTAATCTTTTTGGTTTTCGCCATATTTTCTTCCAGTTTGCTGAGAATGTCAACTTTCTTATTCTGAAGTTCCCGTTCAATGTTTTCAGGTAGATATTCTGGAATAACTTGGAATGCCCACCTGGGCCCCGTCACACTACATCTCTTGTTCCTCACTTCATTTCCATTCTTGTCAAATTTGCGATAGTATGGAGAAATATTAACGGTTTTGGCATCTGGATTTTCTTTCAACCACCGCAAGGCTCTTTGTTCCTCCTCTTCTGAAGGTATGGTGGCTCGTTTAACAGTTTTCGTTAATCTTCCCACAGTCGCTTTGGCATGGACCCTGGACCATGGAGTGATGGAATTTTCTTTTTCAGAATCACTTTCATCATTCAAGTCATTGACCGCCCCCTCGGCGGCCCCCACCGATACGGCAGTCGACTTGTAAGAGTCCGCTTCAAGTTCATCTAAATGAGCATGGGAAGCCATAATGATGTGGTATTGTTGTGTTGTAGAGGATATTGCGAGCAAGTTGGAACGTGCGTCTCGAAGGCGGCAGACAGAATGATTTACTGCTAAGAATCCCAGGCCTTTTTATAGATTTACGTGCACTTCCATTCCGCCTCGATGCAGAGCTTCATTTCCACGGTCACACTCGCCACATCGCCATAGTGTAAGAAAAGGGGATTGTCGAGCATCCAAAAATTAACGCCCGATGAAAACATCTCCTTCAACCACGGATAACGAGACAGAGTGGTGGCGGAACGCATGACCCATTGACACACTTGGGGTCGTCGATGTTGATCGACGCGTAGATGCAAAGGAGGTGGGGGGTTCGACTTGCCGAGACCACTTACCGTCGTTGCAATGGCAGACACATCAATGCCTCGATTGTCGGAACGGCGTGCGAGGACGAGACGAATGCCCATATTGTCGTTGATCACCTCGAGACCCGAACCCAACATAACGAGTTGATGTTGGTAAAAACGTCGCAATACATTCTCACCCTCGTCCAAAACAAAATATACTGTGGTGGGGGTCGATGAAGAGGTGGTTCCCTGTGCGAGGACACGTCGTGCATCTTGAGACAAATCTTCCTTCTCATTGTTGCACTTTAAGAGAGTGTATTTGTCCCCCTTGGAAGGTTTTTGCCACCTGAATGCATTTTTGTACGTTCGGGGGTCGACAATGCGCAAATCCCAAACTATAATGGGATTGCTTTTCTCGTAAATGATGTATTCGACGGGAAGACGGCGGATGACCGTCGTCATTTGATCACTCGACTCATTGTTTCTCTCCATATTTTTATGCGTGCGATACTTGCGACTGTTCAATCACTCTATAAACGTCCGTAAAGAGTCTTCCCTCCTTTTTATATGTATTCTGTCGATATTAAAACGGTGAGAATTAATGTAGAATGTCAATCATTTTTAAAATGTTTCACTACGTGATTGGTGGAGAAATCCAAAGCTACCCATAGGCATCCCATAACGAGAAAAACGGTCACCACGAGTGTGTAGACAAAGATCCAAATCCCTTTTGTTTTTGTTTCATAACGAGGTCGTTGTGCCTCGGACATGACCTCAAAATGAATGTCTACACCCCGCGTCTTGCGATAATACCATCGAGATAATCCATTTTGGTCCTTGATTTTTCGCCCAAAATCTACCGACTCCTCTCGAGATGGCGTTGACGACGACGTGGAATTTGTGGTATTGGGACGTGAAGTGATCGGGTCGCGCCGGATTCCTTGTCCCCGTGCATGGTGTTGAAGTTCGATGGGTCCGTGGAAGTTCCCGGGTTGACCCGATAGAGTGCCGTTGGCAAATCGATCGATCCACGCTTGTACGGTTTCCAGACACTTTGCGTAGGAAGAAAAGGTCAGATCTCGCGAACAATACACATGTTTGCGGACAAATGGATCACGGTCCTCCCGTTCGGGCACCAACGTGAATACAAAACGCTTGAGTAGGAATTTGGTTCCCACTTGCAATCCACTCACATTTTGGCAGGCCTTATGAAGACCGGCAGCAAGTACGCATCGATCGTGATAAGGTGTTATAGTGCCATAACACGTGAAGGGTGCCCGATTCCGATCTTGCATAATTCGCATATAGGCCTTGGGTATGATACAAAATGTATCGGTCGGATAGATGTGAATCACATCCACGTGGGGTCGATATAAAGTGGGATAGTGCGGCGAATAGACGACCGGTTGCCAGGCATCGTCATCGACGGTCCTCCATTGTGAATCATACGGACCTTGGATTCGAAGCGGCAGAGTCCGTGCAAAACTCCCTCTCGAAGTGATACATGTGAATGTGTTGCGCGTACATGATTCAACACATCCTCGTCCCCCACATACGTGGCGTACGTCCCAATTTAAATCACTCGCATTACACACCCCATACAGGGAGTAGGGTCGACTTCTATTCCCTGCCGGTTGACATGTTAACTTTTCCAAAAAATGACTCTGTATGCGGCGTCCCCCCACCCAAAACATCTTCATCGAGAGTAGAAAGGTGATGCGATCGAATACCCTGTTGACGGTCCGGGTGCAAATCCACGAGTCGCGATGGCGCGGAAGATCGCGATCCTGACAAAAGGCTCCGGGCGTGGGATATATGCGCTCGATATCCCATACGGTGGAATTGATTTGCGCGCATGTCGTATCGTTCCAATAAAAACAATTCACGTCCAGGGCCGTTCGTATCTCGAGGCCGTCCGCGAAGAAGGTGATAGCGAGCAAAAATATCAATGGTGTCAAAAATGTCACTTGCCTCGTCCCCATTATTGTATCCGCGTTTGTGTATGACATAATAAATCGTGCCGTTCTTTTTAATTGTTAAATCTCCCTCTCTCCCCGTTCAATAACATTATCCATAGAGACGCCCCAAACGTCAACATGTCTCATTACATGGTAAAAGAACCGCAACCGGAAATAGAGAAAAAATCCTTCAATTTACCCGATTTCATATGGTGGGCCATTCGGTTCGATACCTCACTCAAATCCCACATGGAAACGTACGTATTGGCCGACATGTTGTATTTTTTCAACCGAATCATGTCATGCATAGATGTGGCCAATGTACAACTTTTACAACTCGTCGAGACGGCCGCCCCCGTGTGGCAACTCGAAGCGAGGGGAATGTTGAAATGTGGTTATATCTTGGCCTTTGGTTATGCTAAAGTGGCCGTGGACAATGAGCTCATGATTGCACTAATCACCGTGTGGCTCATGAAAAATGCCTCTCTCATCAATGAAGATGAACTCTTCACCATGGCTCTGGATCGCACGACGCTTCTGACGTTGGCCAGCGTCTACAACCCATGTTCAGGCACGCTGTATGCTCCCCTCCATCAACTCACAGTGCCGGGAAAGGACAATCCGGAACCGATCATCGGTCTGGCGACGACAAAACGAAAACGCCCTACAACTAAACAGAGTCGCGGCGGTAGCGGTGGCGTAGGCAGTGGAGGAGGTGGTAGCCGTGGGAGAGGTGGTACCGGGGGAAGTGGAGGTGTAGGGTGTGGCAGTGGCGGAACAGGGAGTGGAAGTTCGGGGAGTTATCGAGAACGTGGAGGACAATCATCGGGAGGCGGATGCAGCGACGGTGGAATGACAGGGGGTGTGCATGTGTTTGAATACAGTGAGGAACAACTCGACGATCAACTCAATACCATGGTCAATGTATTATCTCTGATAAAATTATTGTACAGATATCACGGATTTTTGTACACGGATCACTTTAATCAGAGTGTTACGCGCATTGGCCTCCACTCGGCCATCTTCCAAGACGCCCTCGACCAGGGAGGCAAACGGGATGGGGATAATACGCCACTCTTCCCCATATGGTCAGATTCACTCGACTTTGTACAGGATTGTTATAGCCGTGTCGATGGGGATGAACAAACGCGACAGTTGAGACTAGGGGCAATGGGAGGTGATGTTGGCATTGCTCTCAACTCTATTCACACCCCCGGTACGTCGATGAGAGGAAGTCGAACTCCAGGTGGTTTCACAACCACTCTTGCGCCCGAACTTGATCTCTTTGCCAGGCAGATTGGTTTGATGGGTTTCGATTCGTCGTCATCATCATCATTATTGCACACACCACCTCCCCTGTGCCCCATGCAGGACGTATTACAATGTGAAAGTGATCCCATGTGCGACGGAGAGAATGAAATTGAGAAGAACGGCGATTGCGATAGAGAGGGTGGCGATAGTGGTGACAACAACAATAATAACAGTAATAATATCCCTACTCTAGACGACGAAGGGAAACGGATATCTGAATTGAGTGGACTAAGTCACATACCACTCATCACGCTCTCACGAGCTCTCACCGACGTTTTGCTCACGAGACCCGCCGAATCATTTGGTCTGCTCGTACAACACATGTTGAGTGTGGAATTTCTATAAACCTTTTTGAGACGTTCCAGACGCGAACTTGCTTCCGTATTGTCTTTGTACAACGTGTATGACAATGTCGGGGTGTTGGAAACGTGGCGTGCCGTGAAGGATTATCATAATAACAAGGAGGAGGGAAGGCGCTGCACGAGTCCGAGTGTGGTGAATATTTTATCACCCCATCTAGAAGTACCACTGGGCATCACATGGGCCACGACAGGAATTTGTTTTTTATCCACGACCCCTTTCCGAGTCCTCTCTTCCATGGCTCCCTTTTTAAATTTCAACACAACCAAGAGTACCACGAGAGGAGGGAATTTAAATTTTGAAATTTTCAACCAATTAACACAGGACGAGGATGGATGTGGAGACGGTCGACATGGACTTTTGAGTGCCAAAGCTAAATTTGCTCTCAAATTCCCCACCATTGCTCGACTCATAAATTTTTTTTCGCAACGAAAACGATCCCTACCCCCCATGGCAACCCCATCATCGCTGTCATTTCAAGGTGATGTCAATTTACTTTTTCAAATTTTGACCGAAGACGACGAAGGTGGTCTATCTAGACGACAAGTTATGCGATGGATTCAAAGTGAGCGAATCACGTGGCGGGACAGGGATGCACCCCGAGATGGCCTCCATCGGGATCTTTTCAATGACACTGAGGATGGGGAGACCTTGGGCCGATTACGTCTCTCGCCTCCGACAATTACTCGTCACGGCTAATGGATGGCATGCCCCAGAACATTTTTTGCTCATTTTCTATTCCATGTTCATTGCCCTTACATTTGAACGTTTTGCCCTCATATTGTGTGGAGCTTCGGGCACGGGAAAAACATTTTTTTGCACCATGGCGAGCATTTTGCATGAATGGAATTTTTCCAACACCATTCCATTTATCACTCAATCTACGGGCATGACAATGGCCGCTCTCAATCGCCCCCCACAAGATCGACGGTTACTATTGGATGGAGTACGATTCTTCTCTGAAGTCACAACACCATTGGCCCAGGAAGAGGACCGTTGCATGCGCGAGATAATCGAAGAAGGAGTCACATCAAAAACGATGGTAATTGGCAACCGTGTCACTGCCTTCACCTTTGCCAATAACAAACAATGGCTGGGGTGCAGTAATGGTCGTCTAAGGAGTGCACCTATGGAGACGAGAACAGTTGAAATTCCTATGAATCTTCCACCCAAGGCACCCATGTCCACTTCGTTCGAAAGAATGAGTTTCCTCGTGGGAGCGAGTGGGTTGACCAATTACATTTCTGTTACACAAGCTTCACTCGCTCTCAATGAGTGCATCCGCCACGTCGGCCTCGCCGACAAGGCAGAACAACACGTGATAAACTTTGACAAAATTGTCCGTTTTTTGCGCGAGGTTCAATTGGGCGTGGATCGTCAACCTCGATGGCAAGACAAAGTGAAACAATTAAGTATGGCCGTGGCCGCATTCCGGGCCACCTCTGTGCTGTGGCAATTGGGAAAGAGGGACGATAATTGTGGGGGCGAAGATGATGAACCTACGTGTGGAGAGTTTATCGAAACTTTTTGCAAGAGTCGTCTCCATTATCGTACAGAATATGCAGATGTCGTTATGGCCATCGCACTACTATTGCCGAGTCAAGACAGTGAACGGTACGCTTGTGACACAACCATATGGAATTTGCTAACGCTGGTCAATGCCACCACGGACGTCATCCCACTTACCATGCAAGAGAAATTGGAACGTGTCAAAATGAAACGGATCAAATTGGATCTGGACGATCCAGTCGCCTTGTATGGGGGACGAGATGCGGCACGGAAGATGGCATGCAGTGGTGGGGTACAGTCGGAGGAGGGAATGTTGATCGACCGCGCCTCGAGAGGTCTATCCGAGTATCATCAACGCCTCATATTCCATCAGGGTGGCGAAGGTGTGAGAAAACGATTATCCATGTTGACTGCTCCCTCATCACCATTATACTCACCCTCGTCCTCATCGTCTTCGTCGTCTTATTCCTCCCACTTGTCGACCACTACCACAGCCACCACGACCTCTGACATGTCGGAAAGTGATGAACTCCAGCGACGACGAAATGGTAATGGTTTTTTCGAGGCCAAGGACAAGCGGTCGAAAGAATCGATCGAGGTTCTTTTTTCCGATTATTTCATCAACTGGTGCATCAACTCAAGAGCACCGGGTGTCGAATCGATCTGAGTGAAGTGGAACCAGTCGTGAATAGACTGCTAGAGGAAGACAAAATTAAACAACGGAGGTCGGGTGAATTGTGTTTACTCCGAGAATTTGCTGCCACGACATATACGCGTTTAGCGCGCAAAACCCGGTTGTTTTTAATGAATCGGGTGTTGACGATACTCGAGGAGCACATGAAGAGTGGTCGAGTTCTCGAATCGCGATGGATACGTCTCCACAAAAGGGACGTGCTTGATAGCCACGTTGAAAAAATGCTTTACCTCAACACATTTACGGGCAACACTCGATGTCTTAACGACCCGGCAGACACGCATCTTTCAAAATGGGAAATTTCTATATCATTTGAAAATGTAGCCCGACTTGCCTTTCGACGATGGGCAATCACCCATTCGGATGCCTTTGAGGACACGACCGATTTGCCATATTATGTTCAACTCAATAAAAAAAATCAAAGCGATGGGGGCGGGGGCGATGGGGACGAAGATGGAGAGGAGGACAATGGAGAAGAAGACATAACCATAAATGTGGACAAGGATTTGTCTTATAACGTCGTGCATTCGATACTTGTGTATGCCTTTGAGATGCACACGGCAGAAGAGGAGAATTACAATTGTAGTCGTCACGACCACTTTCGGCCTCGATGTGGATACGATGAGTACTCTCAACGAATGTGCGGACATTACCTGATGGGATTAAAAGCGCGCGACATTCTTGAGGGACTCATTTGTATCGAACGCAACCCCGAGACAACACCCGACATATGGCCCCTAAAGACACTTTGCAGGGAAACGCATCGAACACATAATGCCGACCGATTGATCCTTGTTCATGCAGAAGATTCGGAAGCACGCATCAAACGTTTCCACGTCCAAGATCAAATTCTCATTCACAAATCTCTTTTTGGATCGGCCCGTCGCGAACCCACCCTTGTCACACAGACGGAGACATTTGTTAAAAAATGTCTACACGAACCCACATTTTCAATGGATCGGGCAGTTTTTCTCAACCCGATGAGAACGATCCAACACGTGGAGTGGTTCGACAATCAACGCCATCTCGTGGCGCATCAGACATCGGACATGAGCAAGCCCCAACTCTATGCAAGTGTAAACGAGGAGAAAAACGACCAAATGCCTGCTCTTATCAATCCCCTGACGGCCATGGGAGTGTGCACCCATTGCCCGGGCAGGCGCGGAACAAACGTAAGAAAACAAAATGTCGAAGTGGCCCAAAGCACAAGTACATCGGCGCCCCCTTTAAGGACCTCTTCACTGTCGGAAACGATGCCACCGTGCACCGGCGCACAATCAAGAAACGACCCACCGGATCCAAACACGTCAATCCCAAGATGCAAATTGATCTACTTAGGATGACGAGCAGCATGCGGGGACAAATGAGGTTCGAGTGTCTGTCGATCAACAAGGAAAAGAACATTTCCGCCTTCCCGTGTTTGAAGCACACAATCCGTTTGTGTTGATAAAGTCTTTTTGCAATGCGGGATGCGAGTACGAAACACGAAGACACCGTCCAGGTATCTACACTCGAATGCAATGCACCCGGAGTGGACCCTCTTGCCTCAGCCGGGGGAATGGACAATGCGATGTCGAGCGAGATGATGGAAATGAACAGGGGAAAAGATAACGGGGGTGCTAGCGCGCCGGGGGAGACGAGGATAGAGGGAGGGGATTTGTTGAGAGAATATTATCACCTCCAGCGCATGGTAGAATGCATGTTGCCCATGGCCTTGCAAAGGAATTCGAATGCCTTCCAACCTCATTTTGCTGCCTACTATCCACTCGACATTCAACTTGAGCACCAAGTGCTGGGCACTCGAATTGTTCATCATCCCCATCCCGAGGAAAATCTTGTGGATGAAATTGGAATGGATGACAGTAATAGCGTCAATGAGAGTAGTGGTGACGAAGAGGGTGATGATGATGGTGGTGTTGATGTCAATGGCGGCGACGACGATGGGCAGCAGCAGTATGATAACGACCGTGTCTACCCAGAAGAGTGTGATGCGAGAGTGGAGGAAGACAATGGAGAGAATGGAAATGAAGAGGCAGTGGGAAATGGCGATAAGGGAGATGATGTTCTTTTCCGACAATATATGTATTGGGTCAGCAATCTCCCACCAGAATGTATTATAAAAAATGTAAATTTCATCTCACTCCCTTTTTGTGATACGAGCATTGACGATATATAATAAAACAAGATCGAAAAGAGGTTACGTTGTCATTTTTTTTATTGAACGTCCGTGTGAGAAAAAATGTCTTTTAGTAAATCATGGACGAGTCCATCACGTCGCACCCCCTCATCTCGCCCTAGTCGTCCGAAGTCGAGGAGTGATGGCGGTGGTGACGCTGGTGCCGGCAGTAAGTCACCCCCTTCAGCAGGCATCGTGCACATGTCCCTACCTCATACCCTGTTGGCGAACGTACGTTTGCCACCCCAAAAAATGAAAATTCCCAGGGAACATCCCAAGTTTGATCCCCATTCTCCGGCACACACTTCGGTTTGGGAGCGGATGGTGGCGGACACACGACGGATGAATCACGAACAGTTTCATCGAAGCGTGCCTGGAGGAGATGCACCGACCGATGGCACACGTCAAGGTTGGGCTTCGGAGACATGGCCTGAAAATCAAAATGTACTCCCTCAACGAGAAGTGACGTTTGTGAATGTGAACGATTTAGCTCCAGATCGTCCGGTCCTGGCCGTACCTGCTCATCCCCCGAGTGGGCACCATCAAGTGGTGGTATTTGGTTTTGCCCGACCATTTGGTTTGAATGGCATAGTCGAGACGATGATTCGCACAGCGAGCAAGATACCTCTGACGGGTAGTGGGGGTGCGGCCGTGCTAGACTGGATAATGGCCATGTCAAATGCTCTCCCCTGTCCTCGGATTCAGAGACAAGAAATCACCTGGAGTGGGTATAGTGGCATTCGTTTCATCGCCCCAACCACCTCGGAACACGTGAAACCAGACGAACTGTGGATTTTGTTCAACCGAGGTGTGATCGATACACCTGATTGTCGCGCTCAGGAGGTACTCAACGCCTGTAAGGCGCAGTTGAAAGACCTCTTTGAATGTTTGAGCAGACGCATAGAGATGTGCATTCCCGTGGACGTGGCCGCGGATGACCAATATGTCCTGAAAACGAGTCACACAACCGCTTGGTTGTCGGCCTCGATTGCCCATCCCACGCAGAGTTTACGGACCTCCCTCCAAGGTTTGGCAGATGTCTTACATGATCCGAGTGTGGTAGAGGAGTGGAATGCACGCGTCGATCACGTTCGTAATCAGAGGGTGGTGACAATTCCCTTGGCACAACGTGAACGTCTGATGAATGCTCTGAGTACCATTCCTCATAGTCGAATGGAATATCGTGAATCATCCGGTCAGATTATTTGGTACACATTGCCTAATGAAGATGAGAAACGCCGTTTCAGAAAGATCTCGACCGCCCATCCCCTGGCTCATTCGCGATTTTTCGATGCCAACACTCGACTGGATGGGTTTATTTACCTCGCTTTCAATGACTTTACAAGTCATTTGGCATTACACAATATTCAATTGCGCGTGGACGAATTGTTGGAGCGTCTTAAATAAACACGCATTGACACCGCCTGTAGCATGGCCGCGGAATATGGTAACGTGTCTGTCATGATTCCCAAGGGAGTAGAATGGAACACGCATCCCGTTCAATTTGTTTTTTTCACGCGTCCCGGATGCGATACACGATGGATCCATAGTTGTCTCTACTTGTTGGCCGAAAATGAAATGCCATAGGGAGAGGACGTGGTGGAATGGTTTGAGAAGAAAATTGCCGTCATGGATCAAGAATTGAGACAGCA
>JANSTR010222698.1:0-14422 GCA_025434805.1 Antipathozoanthus remengesaui | reverse complement strand
TAATTTCACAATTAAATTAGTGTAGAACATAAAGGACGGACTTAAGGTTCACAGAATCTTAGCAACCAAAAGAACGGTGTACCCACTACCGAGGAAGAAGACCGTACACTTTCACACTTTCACAACAAAATCCCTTTTAACAGAGTCTGAAAGTATATCACAATGCAATACCCACTTTGTTGAGCAGTATAAAATGCTAAAAGATATAAGTATTATTATAGTTTCGAGGCGATCGCAGCACTCGGCTGCAGACATACAGTCCCATAGATTGCACGACGCAAATGGTGAAAGTCCACTCTTGTAGGTAAGATGTGAGCATTTTGAGCACCATCATATTAAAGAGTGTAGTTATATGTTCAGGAGGTTGACAAGACTCAAAGGACAGCACTCACTCATACGAAAATAGAGTCCTTTTGAGCAGTATGAGATGCTGAAGACATTATTAGCTTCAAGGAGTTAAAAGCACTTAAAGATCAATCCCATAAGAAAGCACTCAGGTGGAGAAAGCTTACGGCTATTGTGTGTAAAAGTTCTTTCACGTACGCTGAGAGAGTTAACAATATCTCACAGTACAATACCCACTTTCAGCCTGAAAACCCTTTGAGTAGTATGGACTAGGATAAAAGGTAGTTAGGACCGCACATATTAAAAGGATAATTTGCGTTGTGTGTAGAAGCAATAAATATCAAAAATGTATAGGAACACGCAAGAGGATGATGCCCACGTTTGCAAGATAGGCCTTTCTAGCAGTGCTATCAAGCGCTAAGAAGTTACGCACTTCCGAAATTAAAATCTTTCCTTGTCTTTCGAGAACAACGGTAATTATTTGGCTGAACGTAAGATGAATTAAGGTTGCAACTTAAATCACAATGCTTAATAACAATGCCGATGTACTTCCGCAATAATTCTTAAGAACACCGTAAATTTGCTGCAGTAGATTTCACGGATATCACGCCGATACTTCAAAGAACAATGTCACTTTCTCTGATAACGTGTAAGAGGAGGGTGATAAGATCTGCGTTTAGTAAAAGTTTTTTTGGTTATATTCCATGAGAAGGTTCAATCTGAGACCAAAATGGAAAATCAACAGAATAATCCAAAAATTTCCTCAGTAAATATTATGCCTGCTTCACAGGCCGAATGGTGTGATTTCTCTTCCTGCCATGGCAAGTTGTATAATCGTTTGATTAATTTTTTACATGCTCCCGTATGCTTGCATGTGTTCACCATTTACATGCATCTATAATACTGAATGCTGATTTAGAAAGTTTTTCAAAGATAATTGCGTTTCAGTCTTTGCAGAGTTTGTTGACTTAAACTAGTACTGTTGTGTTCTTGTAGGGCATGGCTTCAAGATTACACCGATAATTGGGAAGCTTTTATCGGAGCTAGCAATGGACAGGGAACCAAGTTATGACCTCGTACCATTTAGCATGTCACGCTTGGGTTGTGTGACAAACTCCCGACTTTAACAGCATCAGGTTTCTCACGTTCAGGAAAATCCTTGAAATCGTAAGGAAAGTCCTGGGAAAAAATAAAGTTTGAGAAATATCCTGGAAAAGTCCTAGATAATTCAAAGAAACATTACCGAGAACTCTAAAAGTTAGGCATTGCGTACGTTATTAATGCCAACTTTCCCCGATAATGTGTAAGGTTTTTAGCTGGTTAGTGTTTCTCGCCCGACTCACCGATGGGAATTGTCTCACGCAGTGCATTGTGGTAAATGTACCACAATGTGGCTGACATCACCTTTGTTGTTGAACACTCAATTCGTTAAAATTGGTTGAACAAGACAACGACCAATTTTTTTCAACGAACAACCAACCTTTTTTCAAGAAAGTGAGAATATTTTCGAGTTTGTCCAATTTAGGTAATCGCAAAATTTTCTTGAGCATTTTTGCGAAATATTACAATTCAGGAATTTCATGAGTTTTGCGGGTTTCCGTATTTTTCAGAAAAGTCGAAAAAGTCAAGTTACTTCTAATTTTCCCTACCAAATTCAGAATTTTGCAGAAAATAGAATTGCCGGAACCTATTATTGTTATCTTTATTGAGCCACCGGGGGCTTATTTGAATCTGGGTTCCTAGATGGGGGCCTTATTAGATAGGGGGAACTCACACTTCTGAAATCTCACCGAATATTAATATAGTAGTAGGCTTGTCTTGGGCCATTTAAGAGCGAAACATTTCGCACGCACTCATTCAAATACAAGTATGTTTTACTTAGCGTTGTATTTAGAGTGTGAGGCAGAAACTTTTCATACAAAGAACATTCAAGGCTGTCAGACTTTAAACAAGTCCTTGCTCAGTTGCTGCGATTATATGGATGGGAGAGGGGGCCTATTAGACAGGGTGCTTATTGAAAACCTGAACTACTCTAAATGGGGGGGGGGGCTTGTTAGAGAGGGGTTTTAATAGAGCTTTTACGGTACGTATTTTCGCTTATACGTATACGTGCAGATATGAATAACTTAAATCATCTAAAAATAAAACGTAAATGCAAACATGTCTGAAATACTTAATTAGTTAATACTTTATTGCCAGAGATTGCATGATATGGGGATTTGTTGACTATAAATGGAATAGATTCTTAAAGTGAGAATTATTTCGAAAGGGAAGGTTTAAAATCTTTTTAATCATTTTGTAAATACAAGAATAAATCATTATCATTTAGAACATTAAAACTAAATGGGTTTAATTGACTGAAATTATGACGCAACCTTGCTGTCAACTGATAACCTTTGACCTTTTAAAGGAATTTTCAATGAGAACTACCCACGTCACAACCAATGCAATGTTAAACATGAAAATCACGTATAAGAACAATCTGCTTGCTTCGCTTTACCTTTTATGTGAACCAAGAATTATAATTAAAAAACTGATTCAGAGATTCAAATTGCTGTAAAGCATTTTTGTGGTTTTCTCTATCTTTTTAAAGACCCTCCGTTTAACAGTTAGCTTTTTCTGATGTCGGAGAATGAGAATTGTTTCGGAAGGGAAGGTTTAAAATCTTTTTAATCATTTTGTAAATACAAGAATAAATCATCATTTTTAAACGGTTTTCAATTGACTGACATTATGACGCAACCTTGCTGTCAACTGATAACTTTTGACCTTTTTAAGAAATTTCTATGAGAACTACCCAGGTCACAACCTATGCAGTGTTAAACATGAAAATCGCAGATAAAAAAAAAAGCTTGCTCCACAGTTTACCTTTTATATGAACCAAATAATATGATTAAGAAAACGATTGAAATATTCAAATCCATATAAAGCATTTTTGTGGTTTCCTTTATCTTGTTAAAGTCCCTCTGCTTAACAGTTAGCTTTTGCTAATGTCGGCAAGTACTTAATTTTAAAATTTGGTTATTCTACGGTAGCAATACAACAAAGCCACAGTTGCTTAGTAAAAGACACAAGCTTGGAAGACTTTAGAACAATAGCCTTCCTCTGACTGACAACGACCGTAAATCCAGTCATAGTGGCAAAAACTTCCCTTTATAATCACAACATATTTCTAAGTACTGAACAAGACGTATACAATTTGACGCAGGATTTATTTCGTCATTCAGTTCAGCTGTCAAGCTCTAAACGTATTAAACAAATGTTGATAAAAACTTTACATGTAAGTTTGACATCCTATAACACAGGAACTTTCCTTTTTCATATTTTTACTTCTAGTTTCTTCACTCATTTAAAGTGGAGTTCTTGATTCGTGTTAAGCAAATATTGATAAATACATATTATAGAAGCACAATATTCATAAAATAAATACAATATTTGAACATATACTATTCTAGAAAACTGTTAAATGCCTATAATAAATTAAAGTATAACCCAGCTAATGTCAATGCCTTCCGAAAACTTAACTAAAATATGGTTGATTTAATGTGCTTTGACACCAAACAAGAGATTGAAATGAATCGCTTTCAAATTCTCTGAAAAAGAATACAACCTGATTCAATGTGAACGAATTTGTGTTATTAAACGTGGAACGTCTTATCATCAAACTTCTAAGCGCTTCATGAATTGACTTGTGACCGGACGTCTGTTCATTTGGAGAAAATTTGAAACCCGAGATCGTTTCCTTTTCTTTTTTAATTTTCACTATCTAATTGCTAATTTTCTTTATTGGCAATTGTAACTCGCAATTCCTTGAAAACGGATACTGTGTTATTCAATGTGAACAACTTATTTGCTATTTTAAATTTTGGCAGCTATGCAATAGCTAACTAGTAGTTACGAACAGTGATTCCAAGCCATACATCTGGCCGCTTGCAGAAACATTCTGCTGGAAACCAAAAATCTCTAACAGTCACTTGACCTTTTCCCAGGTGACAGGTTTATCCAGCTGGAGGTCGGTTTTCATGTGTCTCGTCTACTGCAAATCTTTTTGTAGATTTTATGTTATTTCACTTTGCAATGCAAGTGTTTAGCTACCAGTTACTCTGAATTTTAGGATAAATGAACAAATATTGTGTTTTTTATCGTTTGAATTATGATTACCAGAAATTCACAGAAGTCGTCCATCTAGAAACCTCTATTCCCTGCCTTTGCTAAGACAAAACAAATATATTTTCAAGGACATTTTAAACATGATTGTTTTGTGGCTGTCAGATCGCAGTTTCTTTCCCAGTTGCAGTTGTCACTATAAGATCTCCGGGCTTCATTTCTATGCATATATCATCTCTGTTTATCGCGTCAAACGTCGGACCTGAAAATAGAGGATCGAAGAAGATTGCTTTGTTAGTATATCATTTCACTTTTAGTGGGTTATTAAGTTATTGTGTTATTGCCATGAAGGTGTTAATGGTAAAAAATAATGAAGAAACAGAGAGAACAGTGTGGAGTTAGTCAAGAACAAACGAGTTAGTTACATCTCCAAAACAATGACAAGTATAGTGGCAATACTAAGAGCAAACAATTCAAAAAGATTGGAACGAGGTTGGAAGAAGAATAGGAAACAAAAACGATCGATGAAGTATTTTGTGTTAGTTGGCGGTGACCAAGATGAAGCTCACACACAGATAACAAAAGAGAAGCATCTCTATCAATAATTACACGACTTTTCGCACCAGCAACCATCAGAAAGGAATAACGAAGATGTAGTTGAGTTGAGTATCAGTCAGGACAGGACAATTCCAAGGCGCGGTTTGAGCTCGAAGAAAGATATAAGGATGTTACCTTGTTTTCTGAGTTTTTGTTGGATTCTATAGAAAATCCCAGCTTGCCTATGGTACAGAATTGCATCAAACACAATATACAGCAGTGCAAACTCAACCACGATGAAGACCACGAACAAAGTGGAACTTACCCCTGTGGAAAAAGAAGTTTTCTTCAGTTACCAACAATGTTTCAAAAACTCCGATTATTTCGTTATGACTGTTGTTTAGGGCACAACATGTATAATTCGTAACTGATAAAAACATAGTTAAGTTGGTTAGAATTTAGGGCATAAAATTAGAAAACTGTAAATTCAAAGAACATAAGATTTGGAAATAATAGGGACATAACGTTAGAAAATATGTCGGTTTGGTAAGAGGTGCAACGTTAAAACAAAGTGACACTATTTCATAATTTAGTAGGAAGCGCGTAAACTACAAGGCGCCAGCTTGCATTATATCGAAAAGTCAATTCTTTCCAGAGTCCATCAGGTGGTGAGAAATCTCGGGATCCTTACCAAATTAAAGTACTGAGCTATGGTGAGTAACCAATAGCTATATATGGTTAAAAGGAGCTTTCTTCTCAACGTTTCTTTAAGATATCAGTATACTGCAATGTCTATTAAACGTCGTTTAATTCGCTCCCTATAGGGTATAACGATAACTCACCTTTCTTTTGAGAATGTAAAGGATTTCGCTTTCTTGAGCGCCGTGTTTTCGGTACTGAATTGACTTTAATACACTTGCAATCGGCGTTGCTCCAATTCTGAACCGTTAGAAAAATATGAATTGTTGGGTCATTAGAATGTAAATGTTTGACTACATATGTACAGTTGCAATTTCTGCGATGGATATACAGGGCTGCTGTTAGGTAGCTGCCAATATTTAAACCAACATTTCCATTATAGCATTACTGCTACTACTACTATACTACTACGACTACTAGTAGTAGTAGTTATTTTAGTAGTAGTAGTCAGTAGTAGTAGTAGTACTACTACTACTACTGCTGCTACTACTACTACCACTACTACTACCACTACTACTACTTTACTACTATTACTGCTAACTAATATTACTGCTGGTAGTTATAACTACCACTGCTACTATACTATTTCTACTATACTACTACTAATACTAGTACTATTACTCATATAATACTACTGCTCCAATTACTACTAGTATACTACCGCCTGGTTAGCACAGTTGGTAAGGCGCAAGTCTACAGTGCAGGAGGTTCGGGTTCGATTCCCGGCCGGACCAACACTCAGGATCTTAAAATAACTGAGGAGAAGGTGCTACATTTGCTCTAACATCTGCAAATGCATGGTTAGACCTTCGCGTCTTCTCGGATAAGGACGTTAAACTGTAGGCCCTCGGAGACCTTTGTCAATTGGGTCGGTGAGACCTGTTAAGATTCTCCGTCCACCTTGGAGTGGTAAGAGCTATAAGTACTACTGCTGCTACTTGTCTGCTGCTGGGACGACGACTACTACTAATAATGATACACGAAACATGGAACGATAGTAAGGTGCTATTATACAACTACTATTTATGTCGATCCTTTTTGCAATGTAATTTATATAACGAGGCGAAGTTGTTAGTACCTTGTTGACGGTGCAGATAAGAGGTGCCTTCGTGCATTCGCACTGGCAGGAGTCCTTGTTCCACTTGAACCCAGGAGAGCACTTCTTTGGTGGCTTACTGTTATTGTACAAGCATTTACATTGGCAGGTAGATGCTTCCCATCTTTGATAGTTTGGGTCACAGTTGCTTTGCTTGTTGAGACATCTACACCCACAACTAGTGTGGTTTCTCTCTATTACCACTTTACTTCTCCCTGTCTTGAAATTAATAGATGGGATGGCAATATCCGTGTATGATAACTCCACGCATCCTCTGTACATTGGATTTACTGTGCCACAAGAACCGCCACAACGGTGAAGCGTCACAAAATAAGGGAAGTATTCGTAGTGTGGATGTCCCATGGCTACCAGGGTTGGACGAGGTTCGCAGAACTGGTTTGGTAAGCTCACAGTATCTGCATTGGTCAAGAAAGTGATGTTTCTTGTTACAACAATAGGTTATTCAAGGCAATGCCATGCACGAGTGTATTCGCGCTGCAGTCCTGAGCTGCCAGGGACACCAATAACTACAACAAAACTATTAAGAATGGAACTACTTATAACAGTGAAAAGCTATGGTAAATAGAAGCTAGCCATTGACAACATAACTTTCCGTTATTGCCAGAACAATTTGTTTCATGTTTCCTGTGGTATTGTTAAATACTAGGCGTACGCTTTTTCATCCAAGAGTCAAACGCGTTTTGTATGAGAGGCGCGATTTAAATAAAACTCTGAGTTCATGAAAGTTCCTTTGAAATTGGAGATGCAAAGACCGGAAATCATGATCGATGGGGTATCTTTCTTTCCTCAGATGACTCAAGTACGGATGCTTTTTATGCGAACGTATGGGATGTATAATTTGCGGAAGTTTACAATCGTGGCAGCCTACGTAAGGCATAACTTGCTAAGACATCTGCTATGTAGCGTAGAAACGCTGAAACAAACAAACTGTTGCAGGGAAAGTGTAAACTAAATCGAGCAAACTACAAAAGGGACTATAGTCAGTTTTAGCAACATTTAACTGAAACTGCAATAAATTACACACATTGTATGGGTAGTCAGTATAGTTTAACCATTCTGAAATTGTTTTTTAAGTCTTATTACAAAGGAAATTCAGACACTTGGGTTCAGATATTATCTGCGATATAATGCCGTTGTATTCTTGTCTCCTCGGCGACTTTAGGCATACAACTTAGAAATATCCACTAAAACTGCGACTCTAGTTTATGCGAGGGTTCCTTGCAATACGTGCAACTTGTTTATTCTTTGCGGAACTTCAAGATGGTCGATAAAGTAATGAATTTGTCACGTTCAAAATGAAGGGAGAATAAAACTTATCTAGGTTAGCTTACTAATGAATCGTTAGCTTTTTTATACGATCTCATATGAAATTAGCTCGTGTCTGCGAGACCAGTCTTATTGAAAAAGTCAAGTAACATACAGCAGTCCATGAAATTTAATTTAATATTCTTCCTCTACTCACCAACTTTGTAAAACAAAATACTAAAGAGCCGCTTTTGAGATCACTACGAGACATTTTGTAAAGTAATCAGTGGTATCATTGTTTCATTTCGTGACAGAAAACTCCTTTTAATTACACGCCTTTTGAAGCATTTGGTTTTGATAATAGTGCAATTTTACAGTTTCCGTTTGCAAATTTCTTTGCACACCAAAACTGAATTGTATTTGAACTTCCAGAGAATTATTTTAGCACGAAACTTGACTCTGAAGCAGTAACACAGGCAGTACATCCCAGCTGCTGATGCATGGAGAAAAAGTGTACCTCGCGGTGGTTTAACATTTTCGTAATCCGACATCTCGAAGTTTCCATCTGGAGAGTAACAACATGCAGTGCTAGCAGGTTTGCCCTTGAGCTTAGTAAATAATATTCTTCTTACCTTGTGTGAGAAATATGGAAACCAATGTCACTAACAGAGCTATCCTGGTGGAATACGCCATGGTCTACTAAGCTGCAAGCGGGAAGCTGAATGATTCTTGAACTTCGTTGTGATGGCACTTAATAGCTGGCACTTGAACTAGAAGGAAGCAGATATCGCAACCAATTAGAGGTATGCAACAAAACCGGATCACCTGCTGTAGAAACATTAGTCAGTAATGACACCAACAACGCAAGAAAACGGATTGACAAATATTCAAATCCAACTTGCCAGGAATATGCTGCCATCCCACCGAGTTTACGATTGAAACGGTGAGGAAAGCAGAACTTTACTAGCCCAGACGCCCCCCCCCCCCCTCCCCTACGAAATCAGCTTAACCTATCCAATAATTATTTATGATCAAAATATTCTATACCGGCTAAACAACACTCGGCGCCAAAACATACCCAAACGCCAATATATTTTGACTTTATAAACTGCAAGATGCGTTTGTTCAGGCTTACTCATCTGTGCCGGTCAGCTGGCGCGGTCAAAACTGTATATTGATTTTAGATTAAAGATTGTATCATGCATATCGCATTGACATTGTAGCTGTTTTAGTTTACTGATAAGGTTTACTATTTTATCAGGATCATCTTCGAAGCACGTGTTCTCTCAGTCATTTCTGAAAGAATGGTCAGAGGAATCGCAGGGAAACGGAGACCTTGCCATTCGAATTTCATTAGAAAGGTCTAATCTCAGCTGTGTACGCATGACCCTGCACGTCCAAGCAGGATGTTTTTAAAAATTCGTATTCTTGCCCTTTAGGCGTCTCGCTGAAACATTTTGTGATGTCGAAGCAATCTTCTTGCACAAGTTAAAAGTGACAAGTTGAGCGATCATGTTACAAAGCAGAACGTTCAGAACGGACCATGGGAACAGGGCTTCGGTATATATATGCGTGTAATGATGTTTATACATCCGTGATATTTTGTCTGCTGTCTTTTCATTTGACGGAAATTTATATTTTACATTGTGCACAGCATTTAACTAAGTGTAAAATGCAAATATAAGAGTGAAAAACGAGATGCTTACCTTTGCAAACTTGACAAACAAAATGTTTGAACTGTGTGTTGCTCTTCGACTGTGTAATTGATACTAAATCAGCTCCTAGCGCTTGTCCTTTATACGCGAATTTCCAGATATCCTGCCCACTATAATTATCGCAGCTCTACGTCAGAAATGAGACGCATGCATATGTAATGAGGGAGAGAGTAACGGGCTTCCGGTGCCATCTAGTTCACCAAGTAAACAGCGTCTGACGTGTGAAGTCAAGACACGACTTTTAGTCACAAGACGACGTTAAAGAATCACTCCTCCTTTCAACTTTGTGTTATGACAGTGTCAGGAAGATGCTGAAACGAACGTAGTTATGTAGCACATGAAGAATGTTAATACGCGTACACCGGCAGTCTTAATATCTTCAAATTTATTATTTCAACTTGAATATTGTCACCGAATGGCCGTCTGCAATTAGCATCCCAGAGCGCAGTATATAATTGGTGATGGATGAATGCTGCCCACTACGTCCTTTTGGCCTCAACCCAATATCCGCATCCGAATACAGTTGCTCACGCAACAACAAATTAACTACCTCGTGCTTCTGCCACTGAAAAACTAAACCGCACCCATATATCCACGGAATCAGTTGTAGTAATAGTACCAAAATAAAATAAATCCGGGAAGCATTTTTTCTTCAGGGAAAAGAGGAACTTCTATTATTTTCAAGATTGATTTTTCTTGTGTCTTTTGCGGTTTTGTTATTTTATTATTTAACCGTCGAGTCCCTTAATGATTTATTTTGTCGGTTGCCAATCGATCAAGACGGGAAGAAGCCTGGATTATTTCTCTGTTGATTAACAGCTATTCATTATTAATCATGAGCTACACGCTCTAGTTTTTGAGAGTGGACCGTTCTATTTCTTAAACAGATCTATCCCATCAATTGTACCTCTGGATTTCTTTATTTCGTTCTTCACTGGGAATATAGAATAAAACACGACAAGAAAATCAGGCTAAGGGTGGTAAAATCAATCGTAAGTTAAATTTTTTAACCCTGGGTTGAACGTTCTACAGTAATGAATTATGAACACACGCATAATCGGGAATCGAAATCGAGCAGTTTTACGTCCAGTATTGAAATCAACTTTTTCCTTTCAAAATCCAACATCTATACAGTGCTACTCAATGGCATGTATGTTTTATGTGATTTTAGAACAAGTTAAACCTCGTGCAAAGGGGTAATATAATCGTGCCGCAAAGCTTAAGATTAAATATATTTAGGTAATTTATGCTAAAATATTCAGTGCTAAAATTGATGACGCCGGATAACGTGCACTGATAAACCATCAATTAACATTTTTCGTATGTAGGCGAATGTTTCCTGAATCAAATTGTGTATGATCCTGATAATTGTTCGTTTATTTCTGCCAATTAACGGCAAAAATGATACATTCGACAAGCATTCAAGCAAATATCGTTTCGAACATGTCGACCATGCCTTCAAAAGAAGAACACAGAAGCCCGTTTTATATGTTTCTATATAAACTGTTCAGAAAACTTCCCATACTATATCAGAAACGGAAAACTCTAATTTTGCAAATTACATCAAACTCCAAGCGAGTCTTAAGCTACAAGTCTCTTTTGCTGTATCACGTTTCGCAGCAATTTTGCTCTTGAAACTGTTGAATTGTCATTTGCGGTCGGAAGCTCAAGTTGAACACATTTGCATGAAAGCCACAATATAACGTCTCTAGAAAACTAAAAAGTCTGCAGTTTCAAGATTTCTGGTAGCCAACTTGTCTAATAGTGGCGTCCCTCAGCCCTTTCCTTCCTAAGGCTAAGCGTATTTACATTCCTTCATGTATCATAAGGCATAAGTTTCTTCTCAAAATCAGAGAAGATGACTATTCAAGAAAAAAGTGAAACCGCCCAAATCATAAGAAATACAAATATTTGAATTTAATATTATCATAACAAGCAATAATTGTGACAATAACTGTAGTAGTAAGAATGATAAACATGGCAAATAAAGAATTCTCTTTCACTGATAATTTAATCGTTACCATTGCTGCTTTCTAACATAAGTTAGTGAAACAGATAAACGAAAACAACAAAGTGGTTCACGGTGAGGCCGAACTTCACAGTTGAATAACTAGTAGTTAAAATAGATAAGCGATCGACGCATCTTATATGTATAGTTAAACACTGTATTTGTTACATATAACATAAATGTAGCAAGATGCAGACCTTGCTTACATAATTTTTCAACTGAAATATATATCGCGTTCAGGTCGAATATCAATTGGTCATCCCAGTTGATAATAGCTAACCATTGCTACTGCTACCGTTATGATAGTTACAAAAACGTCATGTACAGTTGCTGATAGTCTCATAAATACCAACCAATGCTATTGTTGATACCACATCTCTGCTCACTGATGCTGCACGTTATTAATAAATATATGCAGATACCGGTAAACGGAAAAATACAAGCAGACGAGTAGACAAGCACTGGCAGACAGAAAGACAGACAAGCTGAGCGATAGACAGACTAGCAAACAGATTAACAGATAGACTGACTGATAGACAGAAAAGTAAGCAGACTGAACGTTATACAGGCAGACAATCAGGCAGAAAGAAAGCAAGACTGACTGATACAGTCTGACCGATAGCAAGCAGTCAGACAGATTGACTGATATAGACTGGCAAGATCAGTAGACTGCCTGATAGACAGACAAACAAGTAGTTTGACAGGTAGACAGGCAAGAAGAAAGGATGAAAAGAAAGTTATACAGTCCAATACAAACCACTATACCGACGAATCCTGTTTTTTAATTTGAAATTACCACAACTATGGTCGCTCGGAGACATGCACTCACATCGATGAACATGAACTTGTTATTTCTATCAAGGTATTTCATCTTTGTTTTAAAATGGTGTACTGAATCCACAAAGTTTAAACCGATTGCTTCTTAACTGATTCAGAAAGCATCTAGAATATGTAAATATGTTGACCTTGTTTTCCATTCAATTCGGCTGGTCTTCGTTACCAACAATTTACACATGAATATCCTCGTAAGGTTTCCGCACTCTGACTATACATGTCAAATGTCAGTGTTCCACCTGTCGCGACCACTTCTAAAGTCTTAAAATTTCTTAAATGTTGCTAAACCTAGAATATTTTCAACCCCAATCTATTTCATTTTCATACTAACTGGAATCAGAGTTTCAATAGTCTTGCCTATAATTAAGTTTGTCCTCCTGATAAAGTTGTTCATGTGCTTATTAGAGGTAACGAGTCGGAAGCAAGGCCAAGGACATTTATTTTTTATGCATTTATAATCGTGACATTTTCAAACACGACATAGTACCACATTGACTCCTCACCTGGGGACATGTGTCGAGCAACCGAAAAAAACCTGTCTAAAACCAGAAATAATTGTCAACTATAACAGCAACCTTTCGCGAAATAGTAATTTCAGTTCAGTATCACAGTGACTTAGGTATAAAAAGTATGTTACAGAAGTCATAAGAGCTGTTTTGTGGCATAAATTCCACATGCTATACCGAACCCCTGCACAGATCAAAAATAGCATCTTCTTCCAAGTGGATAATTACTCTGCAGTTGGCGACGGTGCAAAAATGACACGCACGAATTAACTGTTTGGTTTTCTGTATTCTATAAACATATATTAGGAATGTCATGGCAAGATTCAGATTGTGCAATCCTTCATTACCCAGTTCAAAAGGTAAAATACGATGTCAGTTAAAAAACATTGGTAAGCGTAGCTTGAATGCAGCTATTTTCTTATATTAATCATGGGAACTTAAGTCGCCAAATGCTAATTTTCAAGTTCAGCCAATGGCGGTTATTTAGTACCACTGCATGCCACTGCAGTTTCTGCTGATGACTGACCCCATTTCATACTAGGCACAAAAGAGAGACACCTGTGCTCTATCCGCGGTTTTACACCTTTGTCATTTAGAACCAGTTCTAGAGCATACTCAGCTTACACGCTTCAAATCAGTCATGTTGTGGAGGTATAACGCGACAGTTTTCAAAGGGATTTAATAAACGGTTACAAAGGTGCGTGCTTTGAAGGAACACAACAGCACGCAAAAATATTTCTTAGGAGCTCCACAGACGAGGAAAATAGTCATCGTTAACTGATAGTTGTCGATAACAAAAAGTAATCTGTAACATAAAAATCCCATGTGTGTCACAAGTTATCGATAACAAACTGTCCAAAATCTAGTTATCGACAACTAATGAGTTTTTGTTTTCAGAAGGAAAATACCTTTGTGTCCAATAACTAACATGGATGTTTTGTTATTTTACTGTCTGTGCAGATCCGATGACAACTAGCAACAAAGGCAGCTTGCGACGTCCTGGTGACGAAGTTGACATGCGCAGTTACCACAACTGCCATATTAGTTGTCGACTAAGGGACGGACCAGTTGATCTCGTGGGGGGGAGGGGGGTGGAAGAATTTGTAAGAAAAAATTTGCACATAAAAAAATTTGCAAACGCAACATTGTGAAAAAAAAATTTGCAAAGCAAAGCATAAAAGGAAAACATATATTGCACGGTAATATACGTAACCAAGTCCATCACTTTATTACATATAGACCCAATTTTAACCCCCCCCCCCGTCCCCTTCCAAAAAAATTACTATAAAAAAATTTGCACGGCACATGC
>JANSTR010222587.1:0-14424 GCA_025434805.1 Antipathozoanthus remengesaui | reverse complement strand
AATATGGCTGCCCTCGTTGAATGTGCAATAAGTCGTTATCTAAATGCGAAAGTTTCGCCGTACCTCAAACGGGAAACGTCAAACTGCAGTTTACCGTTTGCCGTACGTGTTCAAAACCTCGATCTAAAGGTCTCTATTATTCAGTTTCATACTGCAAAGTTGTTAATAAGTATAGTATTATTAAGTATTAAAAAAGTTAGGAAAAAGAATTACAAACTCAAATTTTCAAATCTGATTAGATGAGAAACAATAGAAAACTAATCAGCCAATTAACATATGGCTGTTTCTATGCAAAAGTAAAGGGAGACTGTTCAAAATAAAATGGTGTACGTTTTAACACAATTTGTTCATATATATGATTAACAAGTAATCATATCTCTCGTTTAGTTGGAAATTAATTTGCACTTGAATGTTTTCCAAAGTTCTCAAATTGCGTGAGATTGACGCACTTTCCAAAACACTCACGTGCAAATTAATTCCAAATTGAATTCGAAATAATGATTGCTGCTACTTATTGAATAGCTCAGTAATTTATCTCCCTTTTCACTCAATTAGTCCACCATTCATTCATTCATTTTCATTCATTCATTCATTCATTTGAGTTATTCGTTCATTCAGTCATCTCTCCATCATTCACGCATTTCCAAACATTTTAATTTTAAAAAGTAAACCCGACAGAGTAAACCGCTGTACTCACATTTTTCTCGTTGCTGACTCATCTAAAGCAATAAAGCCAGTGATTGTTCTTGGATCATATCTGAAACTTTAAGGAGATTGCAACAAGTTATTCGTGTATTGTTCTACGTTGAAACAGTAATACATGACTGTGTTTTACTTTACTTTGACAATAACTCTATGGACGAGTTTCACAGCAGACAAGTCTATGTGTGCGAGGTTACCGCAGTTTGTAAGATCTCTGACTACCGACCAGGAGCTCCCGGGTTCAATCCCCGGCCTGGTCCTGGGTTCAATCCCCGGCCTGGTCCCGGGTTCAATCCCCGGCCTGGTCCCGGGTTCAATCCCCGGCCTGGTCGAGGGTTGAACTTTGCGAGATCTTCTTTCGCCACACACCGTCCGTGGATAGGGAAATTTTAAAGCTGTTGGTCCAGTCTCTCGATGTTCGGGGGACTTAAAACCTGCGCACTTCTCCAAAAGAGTAGGTAGTTAGTGGTCTGACACCTCCTCTGTACTCAATACTATACACTTATTGGATTCGTCGAAGCCCAATATGGAGAAAGATATTTAAGTCGAGACTTCAATATTGGGCGAGACCGTAGGTCAAGCCTAATACTAATAGTACAAGTCGAGACTTTTTAATATTTTTCCATATTGGGCGAGGATGAATCCAATAAGTGCTTTATCATACCGAAGAAAATTACAAACACTATAACTTTAGTTCACTGACTTTGACTTTACATCACGTGAACAGCAAATGATTGAGAAACCGTCACGCCATATCCCCAACACTAGATCACGTGCAAACAGTCCAATAGTTTGCTGCCCAATATAATGCTGTCCAATATCTTCAAATAATGGATCGACACGTGACCGCAATGCAGAAATACGATTGGTAGATTATAAAACTGAGGTATAATAAAATATACTGTCCGTTTTCTTTGGGGGTTTCTTCAACTCACCAGGATGGCCTGTTTTACAGCTTCGCACGATGACTCCAAGGCCCTTACACCTCGCAATGCTTTATCTTCCACACTCTTTACTGTCATCAACAACTGGGACACATTGGACGCCATGGTCTAGAAATAAACATGTCATTCAGTGAAAAGCTAGTCAGGAACAGGCCTCTATGGATTAAGACAGGCGGAAACGTAGCAAGCACGGGAAATGTGACTGAAGATGGAAGAACACCGAATGGCAAAAATATATATTAGCGTAGGGGTTTGGGCAGTGGTAAAGATTTCTGCCTCCCAACTCAAAGGTTCCAGGTTCAATCCCCGGCGTGGCTGAGGGTTGAATATTAGTGCAGCTTTCTTTCCCGCTAAAGTTCACTCAGCTTTCGACCCTTCTGGGGTCAGTAAAATGAGTACCAGCAAGATGGACCGATTTGAATCGGCTGCTTGATGCGCCTATATATGCTTCCGGTCCGCTGGGGTAAACAGATCATTGTAAAGCGCCTTAAGGCGCTATGTAAATGTACCACTTTTTACTTTTTGTGACAACTTAATTAAAAGCAAGCAAGACGAAAACAGACTCCAGGAATGTGATGTAAGATCAGGAATACAGGATGACAAATAAATATAGTCAGTGAAGCGAAAATCAACCCAAGAAGAAACAAGTAAATATTAGAGCAGACAGAAACACCACAGAATTCAGGGTTAACACATAACATCGGGAATACACAATGGCAAAACAAGAAGAGACTGATAATAACTAAGCTAAACAGAAAGTTAACGAACACCAGGGCTTGGTTGTTCAAGAGTGGGTTAAACTTAATCCAGAATTGTAGGCAAACCTTAACTTGAGTTTCTTTACCTAGGAACACGAAGTTCAATCTGTGTAACGTAATGTCTAAACACTTCAAGAACACCAGGTCAGATAAACCCGACATGACAGCCCAAGTCAGCTAGCAAGGACGTAAACCTAATCGTGAGCTACAATTTAATCCTGGGTTAAACCTACTTTCGATCAACCGGGCCTACGGATATGATATAGACTAAGGGTACATTATCACAAACAAATATTGCAAAGTTAATGAAAAGCATTCCAAGAAGGAATAATGAAGACTAACAAAAGGAAAAGGAAGATGACACAAATGGTTACAGCAGGTATTCGGCAGTAACAGTAAAAGCGAGCAAAATAAATAATACACCATACAAGCACGAGAGTGGTCACGGATCTGCAGTGAGTGGTCACGGATCTGCGGTGAGGGAGATAAGGGCTGAGAAGTGGAACTCAAACCATTGAATATGAAGGAGGTGAAAAACAGATTGTCTGGAAGAAGAAGAGTATAGCTTCTTGAACTTGCAACTTTCAATATTAAACAGCCCATTTTCACATTCAATCTTGGGAAATTAATAATATATATGAAATTTCGGAAGCATAAGACCGTAGTTACCTTCGCAGAAGCCTTGAGTGGCTCGATTGCCGGGTCATTTGGCGGCTTTCCAGACGAATTCTTGGCAGCACTGATCATATTGCCAAGTGCGGAGGCAACATCCTTACAGGCGTTCAGCAGCATTTGCTGTTAAAATGACAAAATGTTGCTAAGTAAAACTGAATGGCAATGACTAAACAAAGTATCAACAACAGTAGAAACGTTGCTTCAGAAAGGTGAAGACTCGGTCCATTGGCACTCGGACCTGGAATCCCTGGTTGGGACTTAGTCTATATTCGGATTCTAACTCTACTTTCAAGGCAATTTTCCTAGTTTAAATTACAATCATTAGCTATTGTCCGTGTCTCTCGACTTCTTTCAGTTGCATTCTGCAGCAAATAAAGTAGAAATGTCACCTCGCATACAGTTATACACAGTTAAGGCAGTTTATGTATTATAAGTCCAGTGGTTTCTATTTATATTGTCTTATTTATAATCAGTATTTCTAAAGCATTTTAAAGATAATTATAGTAACATATTTCCGTAAAAACAATCCGCGATATATATGGTGAACAAATAGCAGTTTATTTCAATGTATCTAATATACTGATGGTTATGAATAAATGGTGATGGTGATGATGATGGTGACGATAATGATGATAATCATTAATTATGGTGATGATGATAATAACAATTATGATAACGATGTTGATAATGATGGTGATGATGGTGATGATGTTGATAATGATGATGATGGTGACGATAATGATGATAATCATTAATTATGGTGATGATGATAATAATTATTATGATAACGATGTTGATAATGATGATGATGGTGATGATGATAATGATGGTGGTGCTATGATAATGATGTTGATAATTGATGATGGTGCTGATAATGATGATAGTGATGATGATAATGATGATAGTGATGGTAGTAATGATTATGATGGTGATGGTGATGGTGGTGGTGATGGTGATGGTGAAAGTAAACCAGAGTATCTTCCGTTGGGGATTTTTTACCTCGTGGTTACTTTTCGGATTTGTTTATCATTTCATATTCATTTGTGATGCCCCTAATTAGTGTACTTACAACTGATATTAAATAGTTTAGCGCTTCAGTTATGTTATTAAAGTGAAAAGGTGAAGTGCCTCCTTAACAGGTTTGTTCGATATTGAAGAAGAACAGAAAATGGTACCATAACAGACCAAATGATCCTATTCTATATTTTAAAATATTTTTAATCAAAGTTCCCACTTTTTACTGAACATGAAATTCAGGAATATTGTCCAGTAGCATCGAATCAAGAACCTTATGCAGCAACTTAAACTTGCGGTTTTCGCTGTTTATACATGCCACAAACTATAAACAGTACAAGTTACAGTTTCAACAACAAGGGTTTTATTCTGAAAATAGTAACGACCATTGCAAGTTTAATCATTGGAAAAAAAACTTATGGCCAATCACAAATCTTGAAAGAAACAAATTTGCTTTCGAGGTCGAGCTCATACTTTCAGTCAGATCTCGCTGGATTTCGCATTTCTCAAGTTAAGTAAAATAAATGTTTAAAAGAGCTCAATAAATTTCTGTTTCTACATGCAATTCCAGGATTTTCAAGATCTTTTCTAAGGACCGTTGGAAACCTATTTATATGAACACAGGTTCTACTGATTCAAGATACAAACCCTTATGGTTGCTTTCTGTTCAACTATAGCTATTTGGAGTAGTACTTAAACAATGTTCCAACTAATCGATCAGTTATCAGCACTGCTGGTATTAAAGAACTAGCCATGAACAGGCTGTAAAGTCGAGAAAACGGAGAGAAAACAATGTGGAAGAAGGGAGGACTGGAAAAGAAAAAGAGAAAAGTGGAGAGCAGGGCATGTACACAAACTACCCAAAATGCTGTCCCAGCGATAACCAGGCACCGGTATCACCCCTGACTGGAATGACCCTTCGTTTTTTCCTCGTTTTCTCAACCTTTGAGCTTGTCAACGGGTTAAACAACTTTCAAATTCCCTAATCTGTAACCAATAATTAACCTGCGTATCACTCTCATCTGAGCCAAGGGCGGCTGCTGCTAGTTTCACGTGATCACTAAGTGACGTCACTGTACCGACAGATGATTGGGCGGCTGTAGCTAACACGTCTTGGGATGCCTGTGCCGCCTTCACCAGTTCTCTCGTGTCTTCCACGAGATTCTTAGCCGTTTTCAGAATGTCATCCCTGTAAGAAACAAGCAGCTAAAATGTATCTGATGTGGTTTGGATTTTGTTTTTGGTTTCCAATTTTTTATCCCGATACAAAATTTTTCAATGAATGGTAATTTAATATATTTTTGTTGGGGAACAACCAACATTCCAAACATCATTTTTAAGTCAATAAAGACATACCCCTTTTTAGAATGTGAGAATATTTTGGAAAATTTCAAACTGGTACATATTCTTATCCCTGTACAAACCTTTTCAATGATAATTTAATATATTTTGTTCGGTAACAACCAAAATTCCAAAGACCATTCTTTTAGTCAACAAAGAAATACCCCTTTTTAGAATGTGAGAATGTCTTTGAAAATTTCAAGTTAGTACGATAAAATGAAATTATAGAAAAATTGGATGCCGTGCAAAATATCTATAGTGGGCAAACGGTGTAGCTTCAAACGAGAAGTTTAACAACGGCTGGGCTTCCCCCAGTTTATCCTAAACTATAATTGATATGGAAGCAAAAGTAAGGAATAGTTAAGCATTACAAGACGAATCCTATGCCAGTTCCATACGGCAGCAGTGACAGAACAAGGTCGCCCGCCATCTTGGATTTTTCATGGCTGCCATTTTGGATTTTCTGATATGGTCAAATAGTTGTAAAAAGTTATTTTTTCGAGCCAAATTATAAGTTTGCTAAATAACTTCATTAATTAACTTTGGCAAGAGTCTGGGCTTCCTCCCGTTTCTCCTAAACTATAGATGATATGGATGTGACACTCGCAACCTCAATTAAGCATCACAAGATCAATCCTATACCAATTCCATACGGCAGCTGTCGCCATCTTGGATTTTTCATTTTATTAAAACAGTTGTCAAATTGTTGTAAAAAGTTTTTTTTTCTGACGGAGAATACCGTAATACTACTTTTAAAGGATTCGTCAATACTATTCCAAACTTAAGAGAAAGTTTAGGGGCGAGCTTAAAAAATAAACAGACAAAAGAAAAAGCTGGGACAATTTCGAGTCTGTTTATTCATCGAGTATTCAAAAATTCAAAAGGTTAGTAGGAATATCAGCTCAAATGTCTGTGTAAGTTTCTCGGTTGAATAGAGCAGGGAAGATTCTTTGGAATTGTTGTCCTCGAGTAGCGACTGATAAAGTTAACGGAAGATTTGAAAAAGACCATGGACCATGGACCATGTGTCGAGAAATCCATTTCACTCAAGGCCGTGTAACGTGCACTGAGACATGTTCTTTCTACTTCGCACTGGAGATGTTTGTGCGCATGAAAGGGATAAAAAACGATAAAAAAACCCAATGATCTTCCCTCAAAATATCACAAAATCATTCATGAACATACACGACAAAGGGCGCTAACCTAACTTACCGCATGTGCAGAAATATTCCTTCATTCACTCATTCATTCATTCATTAAGACACTCTCTCAACAGCAGAGTTGAGATCTGCGGTACAAACTGCACAGGCCAGGACAACTCGGTCATATAAAGCTTAGCAGCAATAATTATTCAATAATTAACATCTTCAGCTTCTTTGATTCCAGAGTTTTACAAACGGTATACTAAATAGTGCAAGTAAGAAAATCTCCTTGCAGCTACTCAAAACACACCAAATCTAATCTTCTTGACGTCACTCTAAGTTCTCTCCAGCTCCTTATCACCCGAGTATGCAGTATACACAAGAGTTCACATATAGGCATTCAGTTACAAACACCTGTACACTTTCACCTACCTATGATCATTAAATGTATCTCCCTCAGTCTCTGGGCTCAAAGTTCCAGATGTTGCAAACAGTACAGTAGTGTCCAAGTCACTCACAATCCCATGGACAGTGCTGGCGGCATTTATACAAGCCTGGGTACCCCGCGATCCAGCTTGTAGGGCGGCAAGGATATTTGATACCTTTAAACAAAACGATTATGAAGTTAGAAGTCAAACAAAAAAGCAACTAAAAACTTCTTTCTAATTTCTCGTTGTCCACTATATCAGTATGCTTGATAAAAAAATTCCGACTATCCGTCTACGTTTAGTCTCTACTACGGACACCAAATGAATGGATCTGGTTTAAAGGTATTTAATTTTAATTTATTTTTGTTTATCATCAGTCGTTTATCAGTATGCATTTTTCAAGAGAAGGTATTGAGATAGTTTAGGAGAATTTAGCAATGTGCCATTGTCATTTTGGGGTTCGCTGGGTTCAGAAGGTTAAACAACTAAAAGCAATATAGTCGGCGATGAATACCTAAGACGCAGCTCAAAGATTTTTGCAGGCACCTTAGACTTGTTCAGTTGCAGTGAGTCAGTCTAAAATCAAGGAGCACAAAGAAAGAAAATATCAAATATGCACCTCAGAATTTCAAAGGAAAAGGAAAAAGTGGTTAAACTCTTCGTTCTTATTATTTTGTTGGTGTGTGTCTGTTTCTTCAGAGCAACACTAACCTTCTCAGAAACATTCCTAGAATTGTTCGCCAGTTCTTTCTTCGAGTACGGATCATTGGGATTGCTCTGTACTGCTCCGCCACTCTGTACCAGGCCTATGCACGCTTCTCCTAGACCACGGACACCAGTCTTAATGCGACGGGCAATCTGGTACAAATAGCAATTAATACAAGTTTTCACTCATGAATGGTCTGCAATATCTGCACACAAGCTGACTTTTACGGCGTTCACTCTCTTAAAGAATGATCTTTTTCTGACTCAACGCTTTATGGTATATCAGGGAAGCAGCACAGGCGAGGAAGTTCGTTCCCAAGAAACAATCACATTTCGAAGAATCCAAGGAATAGGAATCGTACTAGATTTGCAATTTATAGCATGTCTTGGATAAACAATCCGGCAAGCCTAGATATATATATAGCCCATAGCTAAGTCAGTTAAAATTCTTAGGATTGCAGCAACGACAATAAAAAAACAAACAAATTATAACAAAGCGATTCAATTTGAATCCACTATCTTGTTAAATACTAATGGTGCATAACCACACCTTACCCCCTCTTCAAAACAAGCGATCAAATTAATTACCTCGGGATCTCCCGCAGTCGACACAGCACCCTTTGAGTCCCTTGCAACATCAGCATACAGATTGCTGATGTCTTTACCGATTGGCCCAAGCTGAGTAGGAGCTGTGTTTGATTTGCCAACCTGGAGAAGAATGCTAACCTGCATCAGTCATGCAAGAAGATAATGCATTTTTTCTTTCAGATATACCTTGCCTACTAGTAATCTAAATTTTCCAACCATAATAGCAAGACGGAAAGCCGATTCTATTCAATTCCTTGCCGTCAGAGCAACGCTATCACGGTAGAACCATAACTAAAATAACAACCTGAACCACAATGACAACCTAACCATAATGACAACCAGAATCACAATGACAACCAGAACCACAGTGACAACCGGAACCACAATGACAACCAGAAAATCACAATGACAGCCAGAACCACAATGACAACCAGAATCACAATGACGACCAGAACCACTGACAACCAGAAAATCACAATGACAACCAGAACCACAATGACAACCAGAAAATCACAATGACAGCCAAAACCACAATGACAACCAGAACCACAATGACAACCAGAATCACAATGACAACCAGAACCACTGACAACCAGAAAATCACAATGACAACCAGAACCACAATGACAACCAGAACCACTGACAACCAGAAAATCACAATGACAACCAGAACCACAACGACAACCAGAACCACAATGACAACCAGAACCACAATGACAACCAGAACCACAATGACAACCAGAAAATCACAATGACAACCAGAACCACAATGACAACCAGAACCACAATGACAACCAGAACCACAGTGACAACCAGAACCACAATGACAACTAGAACCACAATGACAACCAGAACCACAATGACAACTAGAACCACAATGACAACCAGAACCACAATGACAACCAGAACCACAATGACAACCAGAACCACAATGACAACCAGAACCACAGTGACAACCAGAACCAGAACCACAACGACAACCAAAAAATCACAATGACAACCTGAACCACAATGACAACCAGAACCACAGTGACAACCAGAACCACTGACAACCAGAAAATCACAATGACAACCAGAACCACAATGACAACCAGGACCACAATGACAGCAGAATCACAATGACACCAGAATCACAATCACAACCACAACTAAAACCATCTGCAACCTCATACAAATATTACTTTCGCGTGCGCTGATTGGTCGAAAAAGGTAAACTTACACCACTATTTACTTTTTCATTCCACTGCTAGTTGGACTTCGTAGGATAATTGGTAATTTTCAAATAACTTCACATCCTAGCATCACTGCTGCGATTTTCAGTCCCTAACCATTTTACATTGGTGCCAACAAAACTTACTGCGACAATACTATCACTTTGTATTGTTAGCAGAGCCCTGCTGCTGAAGTCTAGCTGTATGGACAACATATGTGTTGCCGCTTTAAAAACAATTTCCTTAACTACGGAACAATCCTATAAAAGGCAAAGTTTCGACATTACTTTCCACATTCTGCTTCTTTTCGTGAATAAGTAATTATGATAGAACAATAGGTTGAAAGAGGAAAGCCTTGCATCAATTGTTATGTTCTGTGGATCAAATTTGTTCATATTAACAAATTTATTCAACACTATAACACAAACACAGAAACAATTAGTGGCACGCAAATAGCTAAAACTAATCTGGGCGGGCAGTAAAAGATTAAGAAAATAAAAAATAACTATATCATATTCGATTTACCTTTGAAACGCGTTTTAGCTATATTTCCTATTCTAATTTAGGGTGAATGAAAATCACATCTGCACAGTACCAGAACATGTACATCGTTCATAAACGTTAAAGAATCGTGTTCACCTAGGCGTGGTTTGTTATTGTTTACATCCATTTCTGCTGATGGGAATGGTGAAACATCATTCGGATTAATAACGTCAAGCAACTCTGGTCAAAAATGAAGTATTTGACAAGTATTGACGCCGATTAAACTTTCTCTGAACAAAGCAAATTTCGCGGCACCCGAAAACAAGCCAAACCACGCCTAAGTGAACACGATTCTTTAAATTCCAACTCAAACTTAAATAATTTTCACTTGATCTTTACCTATTGACAACTAAAAGTATCGTTCCTACAGCATTCGGAATTTCGTGGGTTGAATCAAGGGAGCACATGCAAACTAAAGTTGCTCGTTCATCACTTCATAGTCATACATTTCTTTCTCAAATCCATGTTATTTTAAATGCCTGTGCATATTATTTTTGGAACACTTACAAGTATAAACAAAATTTAAATAAAGCGTTCAAAAACCTTTTTATCTGAATTTCATCGACTTGAATGCAAACTTTTATATCCTCGATGAATTACAGCATTTTTCTTAAGGTTTAGAATCATGGAGTTTTTCAGGAGTTCTCCAGCGTAGAAAATTTATTTTTCCAGGACCCAACCCCAAATTCTCTCTCGGTAAAACAAAGTAATATCATGTTAGTTCTGCCATAGTAGCAGCAACTGGTATAATTTTTATTTAGATTCATTGTTTCTTTTAACATGCAGCTACTCAATGCACTTTTCAGTTTATAAAGTTTAATTGTACACCATCCTCGTGACACCTTTTTTATCATAAGCTAGAGTTCTGACTGGTTTACAGAGGGAAAGAAGGTACAACCAGTAGGGACAGGCGGTATGTATTGGCCTCAAAAACACTGGATTATCATCAGTTTTAACAGAAAAATCGTGCGATGGATAGAGATCAGTGATGATTGACAATCCGGGACACTCAGCCTTGTAATCTAGGATCGATCTGTGTTTAATCCAAGGGGCAGGGAGAAGGAGAGAAGAAAGAGAGCTACAAATAGTAATGTATCCTCACCATGTCCTGCGCCTTTCTAGTCAGGTCCTTCATTGCCTTCGTCATCCTCTCCTGGTAGTGGACAAATGGCTGTTCACTTGTCTGGTCATTCATCTCACTTGTTACACTTCCAGTCTAAAAAGTAATGCCTATATTAGTGCCGGTATTTTTTCTTGCTATATAGCTAGTGCATTTTCATCTCGAATGTACACCCTCATTGGCTAAATCAAAGTCACGCGGATGAGTTTAAATCAAATGTTCCCCGGCTGGTCAACATCCCGAAAACTGTTGACCAACCGGTGAACATTGCTGTTGCGGTTGCGGTGTCATGTTTGAGAGCGGGAACATTTGTTTTGTCTTAATAATTGTGATTTATTTTGTTTATATGTTATATAACAAAACACTTAATTACTGCTCACGAAGGAAACAACTGTTTTGTTTCCCTCGAATCTTGAGATTCTCGGGAAACAAAACAGATGTTTCCCACGTGAGCAGTCATTAAGTGTATATTGCTTACTGAGGACGCAGGATGTATACCAAACTGCACAGCGTCATGGTTGCCAGTTAGATGTCCCCAAAACACTGCATTCGTTACTGCCTTTACTAAGGGTTCTGGCTGCAGCTAATAACTCACAAAATTTAAGACCCTTTTAAGACTTAAGACCCAAAGTTGAAAATTTAGAACCTAATTTTTCTTCAGTTTCTATTTGTTTTATATAAAAGTTACAAAACAAGCCAACATATGTAACTTATCAGAAGTAACAATATTCTTAGCATAAACAAAGAAAGTTAACACCATATGTGGCGTGGGCCGCTCCTAACAATTGCTGCTTGCATTAAAACTCCTTTACATACAATATTCAAATTTTGATAACAAGAAATGGTGTATTTCGTTGACTGAAATCTGAGACCATTTTAAGACCTCAGGGCTAAATTTTGGCACATTTGAGACATTTTCAAGGCCTTAAAAATACATAAAAAAACCCCTCTGCAGGAACCCTGTTACTGTTTAGGTTATTGTTTGGAGAGTAGCCCAGTGTTACTATAACCTGTTGAGTGTTTGCTTTCGATCGTTGAAGTTAGACTCGGGGAAATGAGGGGATACAATACTGCCTCTAGTTCAATATTAGTATAACCAATCGTGCGTTTCGTTTCGATCGCTAAAGTCCAGCTAAGGGGGAGATGGGGGAGATGGGGGATGTAATACTGCCTCCAGTTCAAGGTACAACTGCTGTATCTGCCTGCATTCTCATATTTTTCCCTAAATGTATATCAACACTTGTGCATGTGTCCAACGCTCCGTGGAGGTTGTATACGTCTGTTAGGTGTCAGTCTTGTCTATACATGTATGTCATTGTGTATAAGAATGTTTGCTAACAGCTAATCTCCATAACAATAAAAACGTGAATACAGTACACGGATTCTGTAATTTTGTGTATCTTAAACACTGAGCGATCCTATAAAAGGCAAAGTTATGCCCCCTTGTTGGATACCACAGCAGATCAAACAAGAGATGATTAAAAGCGGAGGCAGTAACGGTTGAACGGAAGAAGAACGTGCGGAAGAATCAAATACACTCTCAATAAATACTTTGAATATATAAACCTAACTGTTGTATAAGAAATATAGTGATATTTTAACCCTTGGTCCTAATAATTTGGAATATGAATTTCAAACTTCGTGGGTTGGAAATTGAAGAAGTCGAGCGTGGCTGAGAAACTTTGCACGCCATCACACATGGTCAGTTTTCATTGTTTATCAACTAATCGCACGCAACATGAATAACTGTGGCTGGCTGACATTCTCAGCCTTCTTATGTTGGATCGCTTCGCCTTTAAGCCTGGTTTCCATATAGTTTTATCTGTCGTATCTGTCTTATGAATCCTAGCTCCCTGCAGCGCGAACACAACTCCATGGACTCATACAACATTTGTGTATCTTGAGGTTTCCATATAGTTGTATCTGTCGTATCTGTTCTTCTGCTGAAAAGAAAGAAGTGCAGTCTGGGACACATTTTTGTTGTATTTGTCGTATGGCTCGCTTGCGGTGGGTTCCAATAACACAATTCTGTCGTATCACGCCCATTTCCTGTTGTATCTGTTGTAGGAGATAGAATGGATTCTATCTCAAACAACAGGTTGTATCTGTCTTATCTGTCGTATGGGGCGGTTGTATGTGAGGTTTCCATATGGTTGTATCTGTCGTATGGATTTTTTTCATAGGACAGATGCGACAGATGCGACAGATACGACAGATACGACAGATACGACAGATACGACAGATGCGACAGATACGACAGATACGACAGATACAACCATATGGAAACCAGGCTTTAAGGACAGTGAACAGGCTGTACCTCCTTTCCCCAGCTTTAAAACAATCTGAACGTTAGTTTGGGGTAAGGAAAATGACACTCTCGTACCTCCTTTCCCAGTTGATGTACCTTCCAAACTATACCTTCAGAAAAACATTGTAAAATACGTGCGCACTGGGTATGACATCGTTCTCTTCACATGTAAAGATATCAAGTTACCACTGACAGTTATTTAATTACGTAATATCAAAAGAGCGGCTAGACTCCGCGTTCTTTCTGCCGACACAAACTCAGTGTAGATTTCAAACATACACTGAAAGTTTTCAACAAAATTTATCACTGCTCTCTATTCCATGGTATTTTATATATTTTCAAGTATCAAAGAGAAAATTAAATAGACGCATATAGTTCTCGTGTTAAAAACATCTCTCAATCGAAAATAAGACTTGTACATGTCCAAGCAGCCATGTACATGTAATATCCTCTCATATACTATATAAATATTAAGTGTGAATATATAGTTATCGTATTCACGGTCTTCTAAAACTATACACTTATTATTATTATTATTATTATTCTTATTATTATTATTATTATTATTATTATTATTAATATTATTGTTATTATTATTATTTCATTACTTCTTCTTCTACTGTAATCGTTGACATACTGTAAAGAATTAGATATAGTTACCGTATTCACGGTCTTCTAAAGCTACACACTTAATATTATTATTAATATTATCGATAATATTAATTTAAGATCCGTTCACGCATGTGTAAGAGGAACAAGAGTACCTTTTCATAACATATGAGATGACGATTGTCGCGTCAATATTTTTAATGCGGGCCTTTAGACAGTTCTTACAATTATTAGAGTCAGCCCCGATTTTTTTAGGTTTTATATTAGAGTTTGTAAATAATTTTTTTAGATTTAAGATAAGAGTTTGTCATTCATACTGTTTTTATTTAAATTTTA
>JANSTR010222476.1:0-14428 GCA_025434805.1 Antipathozoanthus remengesaui | reverse complement strand
TCGCGAAAGGTAATCTCGGAGTACTCCCGGAGTACTCCCGATTCACTCAACTTGTAGTGTAAACGGCGACTTACCTCGGAGTACTCCAATTGTCGTGACAATAGCCATATAAGTTGTACCTTCCAAACATTCCAGATAATATTTCTCGAGAAATATCTTCCATCAAAGGAGTTCAACTTCGAATTAAAAACAACTAGCGAACACACAATTAAAAAGATTTAGACGTGGCCGCGCATACATTTTCGATTATTTTCCCGCCTCTTTGTCAGAAAGGTGGGAAAAAAACAGGCGCGTACGACAATCTGATTTGCAACATTGATAAGATAACTTGAGTGCACTGAGTCTGAACGCAATCCCGGAGAAGTCGAGTGATCTCGAACAACTCAAATTTTGCTAGTGTGAATGCAATTTAGCAACTGATCTGGGAATACTCCAGGAGTACTCCGAGATAGCTCGTGCTAGTGTAAATGGGGTCTTAATCTCTGCAACCAAAGCAACTTTATCAGTAGATAGTTTTAAAAATGATATTTCCAGTCTTGAAATCTAGAATATGTTTATTGTTAAAAGAATTTCAGTACTGTACATTCCATCTCCTTTTACTGTACAAGGATTCTATCAATTGTTTTAGTGCTCCATTGCATAACTGCCAAAGACTGATCACACAACAGTGTTTTAAAACGCATTAAAGAGCATTGTTTTCCCCTCCCCAATGTCATTAAATCATTCACAAGCTTCATGAATACTTCTAGTAATAAGAAATTGACATTCAACAGAAGCAAAGGTAGAACTGAAGTGCAGGGCATGAGAAAACCATATCCAAACCATGGCACTTAAATCTCAGCTATAGTAAGCATAGAATTAAATGCTGATTGCTATCTCTCCCAGCAATATTCGTTTTAAAATATGAACTTTCTTGTGTTTTTGATGTAAACTGAGACTCTCCTTCATAATAAATGTGACAGGTTCTGTAGTAAGTGGCATATAACTTTCTGATTATCTTCTACAGCATACCTAGCTCAATATGGAGCAGACAAGGACAAGTTTGATGAAAGTTTTTGCTCATTCGAGGGCCAGTCACCCCGTCCTAAAGATCAGAAAAAACAATGCCGATTTGACCTGAGCCGACTTGGCCCATGCTGGAAGAATGACACAAACTTTCAATATGGCTATGACAAAGGAGAACCATGCATCTTTTTCCGCATGAACAAGGTAACAAACCTCTTTCTTAGAGTTTCTCTAAAATGCATCAAGGTTATGTTAAAGTCAAGGTTTTTAATGAGAGCCAGTGGCCAGTGATTTTCACCAGTTACTGCACCTGAATACACCAGCTACTTTAGTTGAAGAACTGTTGAAAACTGAAGGTTATCTAAGATCGCACTATGCCACTCATCATCTGTTATCTTCCAGCTCCTTGACTTTTGCTGCCTGCTATGTTTCTTATTGAAAACCCTGTAAAGTAGTCTTGTTTTTTACTGGAAGATCTTTAGTGAAGAGATTTAAGAATTTTGGGGATATTCCCATAAGATTTTATTGGAAGAAACACTTATCTTCCTCTTATGAAAAGTTGATTTCCACACACAAGAATTCAGTAGAATTTAGTGAAATAGTAGATAATTATTAGGTCATGTTCAAAACTGGACAAGAGAGTGATGTATAAGTACAGGCATCAATACTGTTTCTTGTCGTTGTGTTTCATTCACAGGTCTTCAACTGGATACCAGAACCAAACAAGAATCTCAGCCATGTTGAAGTGAAGTGCAAGCCTGCTGAGGTGAGTAAAAGACTAAGACTACTGAAACAGGCTTCATTGCAGAGTTCCTGTGAACTCTTTTAAAGGAGTCTTTATATTTTTATGTATTTTTTGGCCTTATGGTCTTAACTTTTATTGAAAAACTCATAAATGTAATGGTCAAGGTTTTATGTAAGGTGTTTGATGCAAGCAGCAGTTGTTACAAGTCACTGAAATCATGCATGTTGTTATCTTTTCTTTTAACTGTTGTTGCATGTTAAGAACAGAAGTTATAAGTTTATATACGTTGGCCTATAGGTTTTGAACAAAAAAAATTGAAGGAAATGTACGTCTTGAATTTTTCAAATTTGGATGTTAAAAAGTCCTAAAAAGGTAAAACTTTTATGAGTTATTAGCTGCAAGAACCTTGCTTTGGTAAATTATCATCTTCCCCATAGTTTTATGAACATGTCAAAAATTTTCCAAGTCTCCACTCTGTGAGTAAAGCACTTACAAATGCAAGTAGGTTTTGTTGTGGTGGGCAAAATCATAAAACAATTAGAAGTTAGTGATTATAATTTTCCCAAGTTTTTTAACACTTGAAAGGTAACCACCTTTTCTTACAATGAGATTCAAACAAGTTTATTTTGTGAACAGTTTTTTCAAACCTTGTATATAAATTTGTACTGCCAGTATTAGTTGTAGGAATACATTTTATGGCCTTTGTTTCCTTCCAGAAACAATTCCAGTCGCCCCAACAGCATGTAATTAATCCTTCTGGTAAATTATTAGAAATTAAATTTGTCATACTTTGTGAAATTGTGAACTTCTCATTTTGTTGAAACACTTAGCATTTCCTGATTCTACCTTTCAAGACGAGCAAAATGCATGGTCACTTTGTAAGGTTTCTACAACTGAGCACTTCAAAAGTTGAGATATCCTTGGTTTATCTGAATTCTTGTATGACAGAGGGTTAATATCAATCCTTGTATTCTTCCCATTCCTAATATTTACTCTTAATTTCTTGATTTTTCCATTCCTAACACCTATTACTGTTTACCTAGGGGTATTTGCCTATCAGTACTGTTATGTTGCCATATTATGCTTCAGGCTGATCCTTCATACAGTTATACTTCAATTGACATTGTATGATCTGATTTTCTAGAATGATACTCAAATTTACCCAGATGGATTCCCAGTCAGCTTTTATCCTTATCGCATTGAAGACAACTGGCTAGGACCACTTGTTGCTATCAAGATCAACTCGAAATCTAAATTTGTTCTGAAGTGCGATCTTGAAGCAAAGAATGTGGAGAAATCCACTTCCTACAGGATGGACCGTGGAGCCTATGGGAGACTCCAGATCAAAGTTGCTGCACGTACGGAAGTGAAAAGCAAATAGTTAGCTGGAATAAGCATGATTGTGTGATATCCAGACCACTGTTTTTCTTTACAATAATTGAAAAGTTTTCAAATTTATCAAAAGAAGCTTGTGAGTATAATCTTTGTTTCAAATACTTTAGCGATCTCTGATGGCTTACTCTAACTCTGTACATGTATGTTATTTTTCCTCATGCAATAAAGTGCATCGGTGAGTTTTGAATTGAGTTGAACCAAGTCCTATTTTTATGCAGCTCAATCTGCAGTGGAGTCTTCTTTCCACCTGATAGATGTTTGATAGGATCTAATACTATTACTATTATGTGTAGAATTGTATTTTGAGTTCCACATGATTTAACAGGTATCTAGAATATGATTTACTGTGTATGTACCTATTTTCAATAGTTGGCTTTGTTACAGACTAGAAATTAATGTTTACATGTTATAACCCGTTTCAGTCCAGGTTAATTTATCAACTTCTATCTTCTCCTTACAATATTATTAGTAAACTAGTTATTTCAGTATGAGAATTGAGAGAATGATCGCACATGGCAAAATCTCAAAGATGAATTTCATAATTCTCCCCACTTGTTTGAAGAGAAAGTATGGAGACAGCTTAAGAGAATTTAGTAGGACATTTGTTGTGTTTAGGGCTGAAAGGGTTAAGGCTTGCTGTATCACCAAATAAATTTGTTTGTTAATATTTATAGTGATGATAGGCAGATTATGACTCCATGGCAAGCTGGCATGCTGATAAGTATTGTTGATGGTGATGATGATAGTGGTGATTGTATGGTGGTGGTGGTGATTATCAATATAATGTTATTGATGTGTTGGTGGTGGCTATGATGATGATGATGATGGTGGTGGCGATATGGCAGTGATATGATGGTGTTGGTCGTTGTGATGGTGGTGGTGATTTGATAGTCAACTTACACTCAGTGAGCTGTTTATTGTTGCAACTGTTAAGAATAGTGCAATCAGCTTGGTATAAAACAAAACAGTTGCTCTCACAGCTTAACAACAGTGAATGACAAGGTGTTTTTCGATATTTTTGATTTTTTTTAGTTTTCTGACAGTAATTTAGTTTTCATAATTATTTGAAAAGCTATTCAAATGAATTGTCATGATTTATCTTTTTGATCAAGAGGAATGAATATACTGAAGTATTTTTACAATTCCTTTATTTGGGCCCATATGTGACATGTCTATCCTAATAGTACAATATGTTGGGGTCTGTGACATGTACATCCTAAAAGTGCAATCTGGACAATCTTAAGTCCTAGGAAATCAATTACTTATTACAAATTGCCTTTTTATATTTTGCTATTATAATAATACCTATTGTCATTTTCTTTCTATCAATTTATTATTCAAAATCAAAGTTCTCGGTGAAGAACGGTGCGTATAAAGCTTGCTTATGCAGCCGCCAAACAATTAATAATCGAGAACGTACAAACAATAGTACAATATGAATGGGCAATTGACGGTTGACTTTAATGGTTATTTTAACTGCGGTTTTGGTGTAGTTATTGTAACTCATAGGGAAATTGAAGAATGTCAGTTTTATTGTCTACCTTAGTGCACACAGTGCCCAGTTTGCAGTGCCAGTTTATATTAGGGTTTTGTATGACCATATATTGTTATATTATAACACAGTTCAGTGTCTGAAGGTGAAATGGCGAGTTTCTTATTTCTATTTCGCTGATCTTTTCGTCATCACATTGATACTTGTTCTAAAGATCTAAATCGCACATTTCTTTTATACAATATTCACTAATTAGTATTGACAATTATATTTGGTCTTGTACTTTCAATATCACTTTGAAAATGTAATATGATGTTAGCAAAAGCCATTTGACAACTTGCTGGCATTGCCACACTTTTCGCCCATAGAGAACCGACTTCAACACGAAAAAATTCTCTTGTTGTTCTATATATATATTCAAAGCTCAATTTTGGAATCATTTTCCTGTTTACAAGACTATTTTTGTGTTACATTGTAGTTTGTTTACCTTGTGAAACATCAAAGTACTAACCGAAAATACAGTGTACAAGTTATCCGTGGTTAATACTGATTATCTATGGTTATTACTGGTCATATATGGTTATTACTGGTCATATATGGTTATTACTGGTTATCTATGGCAACTACGAGGGAACGTAAGTTACGAGGACGACAATGTCATGAAATAGAAGCACGCAAAAAAAAAATCCTAGCTGGTTAACTTCGCTATGGTCAAAATAAGACGTTTTGGGTTTCTGTGTAAACGTAAACAAAAGACGTTTCAGTATTCGTTCGGCCGCAAAGCTTATGGTTTCTTCCCTCTAAACACCATTGCGCTGCATAAGAGAAGTAGAAACAAAAAAAGACACGAGAAGTTCAGAAGTTTCAGCAGTCGTTTTTCCCCACGTTAGCGTCCTCGTTCCTTGCCGATTACCTTAATGGAGACCTTAAGCAACTGCGACCTGAACGTCAACGAGAACGGCTGTTAGATAAATAAGGGCCTGACTTTTTTGTTAATCCAGTTCAATTGCTTCTATTATGTTTTCGTGAAGAAGGTATCCATGCGAATGGTAAAATTAGAAAGCTTCATGTTTGAAGCAAAACGAAGATCGTTTTAGCTTATATTTCGGCTTTTACGTTCTCTGCAAAACCCCAAAACTGAGCTTTTCACGTTCTGTTTTCAAGGCGATGGTTGTAAAGTGTCTAGCTGGCGGCATTCCGACTTGCGGTTATTGTATTCTGTATAATTGTCAATTGTTCTGTGCCGTTCTCGTCCCCGTTGCTTAAGCTCCATAAAGAACAGCTGTGGTGCGCTAGCAAGTTGCATTGCAAACTTAGCATTGTCAAAAGGTCGATTTGTACGATGTTAATTCTCACACCTTATTACTCGTCCTTAAACCTAAACGCACAAGGGAAACTTTGGCTCAGGCTTTTGAAGATCAATTTAAGTACAATGGTTCTTATATAAACAAGCTTTCGTTGGCCAAGAATCCGTTTTATAGGATAATACGATCTGCATTTACATGCTTGTTAGCCCAACATTTTTCGCTTTTATAACATCGATGTAAAAACATGGAAAATGACTTGTTGTTGAAGTACCGTTTTTCTAACAACTGAATTTTTCAGGTTGTTGGGTGTTTGGACAGTTTTTAGGTGGGGAACAATTTTAACAAAGAGTAATGTATTGCATGGTGGTCCTTTGTGGCTAATAAAGATTACAGAGTGCAACATTTTGCTGTGGTTTTTGCTCCCTTCAATAAATAAACCTCGGGGAGACGTTTTATTGCTTTATTTCACATGGAAAGTTTTGACATTTCTGAAAGTCAAGATAGTAGGTGGTTTGCACGTGATGTCATCAAAAGGTTTTAAAAATTCAAACTTTCAGATCTATACATAGACTTGCCACAAGTCACCTCGTAAATCACACGAGAGGTATTTCCAAAGAGATGTGAATGCGAGTCAGCTATTTCCTCGGAAAATTCCTCTCGTGTGATTTGTGAGGCGACTTGTGGCAAGGTCTAATCTATAGACTATACACTGAGCTGTTTTTGTAATATGATTAGACATCTGCATGTACCCAAAGTGTTTTGTGAAAATGTTACGTCCATGCGCTTGAATTATTTAGGTCAGGAATATTTGGCCAATCGCTTGGTTACAAAATACCCTATTGCCTCCAGATTTTTGTCATTTGTAAATTTTTTCCTGGCTTATACGTACAGAATATCGATAATAGTATGCCAAATACGGGACAATCACTTTTTGGAGTTGAGCTCTGCAGGCAGCAATAACTGGAGTTGCTTTTGAGCTGTCTGTATTCAATTTCAAACGTTTCCAAAAAATATATTTTCATACAAAAGTAGAAAATACTATTGAGAAGTTGGAGCTTGCGCACAGCGTGTTGTAAGGTTGTGTCACCAGAGCTCTTCTCCTATGGTCCTTTGTTTTTAAGTCCGCTGACGAGGTGAAATGTGGGCTCTGTGTGTTTAGCAGTGGTACCTCAACTTTTGCGCAGTTTTTTCAGACTTGGAAGTCGATCTTCCTATACCGTTTGTGATCATCGAAATTACAAATACAAGGACAGTCATGTACATAGAGTGACCAACTGTCCCGATTTAGGCGAGATTTTCCGCTTTTGCTTGAGAATCCCGAGTCCCGGCTCGACTTCAGTTGGGACACGAAACTCCAACAACAAGCCAACGAGCAGAGAAATCTATTTTTGTTAAATTATCAAAAGTATCAGTTGTCATAAGTTGAATAATTAAGGCTGCTTAACTTAGATATCCTGGTGACTGATTCCGAGTTGTAGTCATGATGAATGAGGCAAGGAACTACAAAACAAACAGCACAATAAAACAAGGCTGGGAGAGAGATTGGTGGCTTTTCACTTTCCAGCATTTCGAGCGAAACTGAGTCTGGAGAATTCTGGAAAAGAAAAGCATATCGCGCGCACACGGTATAGTTTACTGCCGAGCTCTAGTAGCTCAAAAGAATACAACGATGAATTTTCGGATGCCTTTTGATATAACTATTGGTCTGCGATTGCTGGAAATGGCGTTTAACCCTTCGCTACTAGACCCGGTTTTATCCGTGATCAAGAATGTCCTAACTTTTGAACCAGCTGACAAAACTCTATAAAGTGACAATTCATTTTGTTTGTCTCTAAGAGTAGATTCTCAAAGTGTTCGTTGTTTCATGAAATTCAGAAGTTGACAATTTTCATAAAGTTTGGAGGGAAAGGGTTAGAGTTTCTTGCAATTTCTTTCTTGAGTCGCTGGGCGACAACGAACCACCTACATGAAAGGGTTATAGGCTTTTTCAGATTGCTCCTACTCGAGCCTCGCACCGTAGGCGCTCGTAAAAGGTTCTCTTACCAATAAAGTCGTCAGGACTTATTCAGTTACGTTTTGGGTTGGATGCTCTGTACACAGTTCATTTCTTGGTGCATAATTTCTCCCACTCCCTCCCCTCTCCCAGCACCATTTTCGTACTCCCTCAATAAGAATGTTTAAAATTAATTTTCTACACTTTAATAATCTCCTTTGTTTTAATTCAACAGCTCTCAACCCAGCACTGCATGTATATAATAGAAATGTATACATATCACAATTGTTTTTCTTCCCCAGATTTAGGCCCTGTTTACATGGAGAAAGATAGCCCGTCTGACCGAGATATCTCGGCTAGGCGGGTGCCCCTTCTCTAGTCAATTTTAGCCTTGCGTTTACATGTGAACCGAGATATCCCTGCAAGCGGGTGCCCTGGCTCCTGGCCCGGTGCACCCGCCTCACCGAGTTACATTTTTACCATGTAAACACTTGAATTGACACCCGAGTTAACTGGTGAGGCGAGGTATTCTTAGCTTCGAATTACTGCAAAGCGTCCGCGTGACGTATACAATGTAGTTGGCCCGGTGAGGTTGCATGTAAACACAACATATCTCGGAACCCGCCGAACCGAGATATCTCGGTCTGGCGGGCTATCTTTCTCCACGTAAACAGGGCCTTATATAAAAAAAATCAAAATTAGTGCGAAATGCCATAGAAAGTATTATTGGAATGCAGTAGGCATAAGCGCGTGACTATGGACCATTCAAGCAGTTTATTGGAAACGGATCAAGAGACTTGAGTAGTTTTGCCCTGCGCCACTTTATCTCGAAGAGCTGTCGCTTTAACATACAAAGCAGATGAAAAAGAATAAATCGAATGAGATCTGCAGAAAGTCTTGCATGGCTCCAAACTGAACACCTGTTGAATGCAATGACAATATATCAACAAGAACAATACCTCGAGTCGCGCCACACTTGAATGCAGAAAAACAAATAAACAAAATGGTAATTCTGAGTTAAATTGAATAGATTTTGGTATATAACAGCAATATCACAATATTATATCTATATGCAGAACGGACGGGGTCGGTTAAAGTCCTTACTTTGAAGTGTAAAGTGTAAGTTATTTTCGGTAATTTTCGCCGATCACGATGACTCTCCGATTCCCCTCCGCGCGATTCAACTTTATGCTATTCCTACAACTTGTTTACTACCCGTGGAGTGTTTCGGCAGAGGACTGTTCTTTGTTAGTAGTTCCTGCAGTGTTTGGTACGATTGGCGCAGTGCTTTTTCTCTGCATAGTTGGCTTGTTCATTTATTATTTCTGCTGTAAATCTCAAGGTAAGTTGTCGCGTTTTAATATCTCTCAATTCAACAAACCACTTGTTCTCAGTTCGGAGTATGGTAAGGTCCTATAAGGAATACACCTTCAGGTTGTTAGGTAATTGATCGAATTTACCTGGCGTCAAGCAGTAGTTAAAACTAAATTTCATTATCATATAATTACGTATTAAATCCTAGTCTTGTGGATTATTCTGAAACATTCCGGCAAACAAAACTTAGTTATGTTTAGTAACTAAAAGCTTTAACGGTTGGAGTTAATAGAAATCGGCAGCTAGGCTTCCTGATGCCGTCATTGTGAAATAAGCTCAACACTATTCCAGTTCAATTTGACCGAGAGCTTGTTTTCAAATCAAGGTTTTGAATTTAATTGGGATTCTCGTATTTTTCAGTGTGAATGATTTGTGTTGTGTCCTAAGTACCAAGCATAAATCAATATTCCAGACAGTAGACTAGTTTGGGTGTTTGTTTCTTGACTCGATTAGAATAAACAATACATCATGGTATCCATGCATATGGTTATAACCTGGATAATCTTAGGGCCTGTTTACATGGAGGTGAGGTACCACGGGGGTGAGGGGTAAACCGCTTGAAAAAATTAAAAAATTACCCGTGTTTACATGAAATTTTTGTGACCCCGGGGCGGTGTTGAAATGATTCTGTTCCATGCATGGTTGGTAAGCTTATAAACAAAAAAATGCCGGCGACTGAAACGACGTGTTGTAACGGCAAGTTACCCCACACCCCCGTGGTACCTCACCTCCATGTAAACAAGCCCTTATACTCGGAGAGGGAAGGGAGACGGCATGTTTTGTAAATAATATGGAGTTGGAATTGAAACTCTGTCTTGCCTGCTTGTTATATGAATTGTTTAAGTACCGTAAATTATCTATTTAATGCCCTGGGCGTTTATGTAATTTCAAGGGTTTTAGGGAGGGCGAAAAGAGGCGTCTATTGGAGAGAGGCATTTATTTTTGCAATTGAGTAATAATCGCATTCCAACCAACAAAACTACCTATACGGTTAGTGCAGTTTAATGTTGCAACAGTCTGCAAGTAATGAAGATAAGTCAAAAGTTCTTCACTTTCAGTTTCACGTTTGCTTTGGAGCAATATCCAAGTTTGACGTTTAAGATTGACATTAGAGTAATTATTTAATGTAATATCTACTAAATCGGCCACCTTTAGCTGGACGTTTATTAGGTAAGGGGCGTTTAATAGAGAGTGGGCGTTAAATAGATCATTTACGGTTACTGTATCTTTTGTATTGCAAGATATTCTGTTATGTGTTGCCATTGTCTTTAACATTAACATCCTTCAACAAACCGGAAATTAAAATGTACTGAACGTCCATTGTAGTCTTATAAATCAGTAAATGCCCTTCCTCTGCTTTCTTCTTTAAATCAGATGGTGCTACAATGAGAATTAGTGAGTCAAGGCACAGCGAAGAAGCCAAGAAACTAGTCGAGACAGGTGAAGGGCGCTACAAATGCCCCCACTGTCGCTGTGGGCTCGTGAAGCCGTCTGTAACTGCTGGTAAGTCGATGCGAGCGGTTACATACGGTACTCTTTAGTTTTTTAAAACTGTTACATTTCTGTTAAACAACACATGCACTGAATTATACCTGAACAGACAACTACATGTTCCTGAAATAAAACCCAAATCAGTAACTGATCATCAGTAGGATACCTAAATGTGTGCAAATCTACAATTAGTTCAGTTCGTCTTCATTAAGCAAACAGGGGTGTAGCCATGCAGCCTTTTCAAAAGGGCTGCCATATTCTAATAAAACGTTTTGCACTGCTCCTTTTTTACTAGCTTTGCCGGGAAAGCGCAATTGTTCGCTACATTCTTTTGCTAACGGTTGTCTTTTGCCCCTAACACGCGTCTCTTTGTTTACAATTTCATAAGGCAAAACATATTCTGTAAATTCGCACTCTCTACATCTTGCTTTTGTTAAAGTAAATGCGGTCCCGCTCTCGTCGAGGCTGTAGCAGATGATGGCCTTTTTGGCCAGCAGAAACTGCAGTCAAGACTTGAGTGGGACCAATGAACTAAATCCCCTTATTGGAAAATAAAATGCGTTACACAACCCTAAAATAACACCCTAATATAAAAACAATTCTGTAAAACAATATGTGCAGTATTTGAACAGACTACGTGTTCCTGAAATAAAACGCAAAACAGTAAATGATCATCAGTAGGATACCTAAAATGTGTGCAGTTCTACAATTAGTTTCGCCACCATGACGTCACAGGCTGTGTGTCAACACAAACCACGTGACCAGCTGTTCAAATGGCACCATCTCAGAAGACTTTTCGCACTAAAAAGATCTCAAAATGGCTGCCGTTCACAAATTTTGAAGAAGGTTTTCTTAAAAGACAATGAAAATGCGCCTACTTTGTACTGACCAATAGAATGAATTACGTGACTTTAAAAAGAAAGAGTTAAATTCAAAGAAATTAAAAAAAAAGTAATAAACACGATATTATTTTACCGGTTCTGTTGCAGATTCAGGTGCAAGAAGGCGGGAGCGCGAGTCATAGAATGGATTCTGAACAATGGACCAACGCACTGTAGGCAGATTATCAATAGTATGACGTCATTGCCTATATTGTGCCTCAACTGACCCTATAAAACAATCCTACTTTCAACAATGTGATTGAAATTGTCAACAAAACAACAAAGCATGTCACAGTTAGTAATTATCAAGAATATGAACTCGACACATGCATTGTATGGTTGTGAAGTTATTATAAATGTGTCTTCAAAACATTGAAATTACCGAGATGTTTGGATGGCGACGAGTTGCGTGGCGCCATATATTTAAGAACACTCACTCCTCCGACATTATTGGGCATATCAGGTTCAAAATTTCAAAGAGTGCTAATTGTATCCTGCTCTTAATTTAGAATGTGTGGACTTATTTTCTTTGAAGCACGAAGCTGAATTTGTGCTCTATTACAAAAAAATATTTATAAGTCAAACAATGACGTCGTCACGGAAATCCACCAATGGAATACATCCGGTCAAGAACACATGAACAGCATTATTAACAAAGTTTTGCTTTATGTGTCCATAGTGGTGATCAAGCCAAAAGCAAACACACTTAAAAAATCTTGAGCATCATATATTGCGTTCAGCGGGCTGAGAATGGCGTATATTTCTTTCGAAGATTGGAACTGGAAATGTTCGGGAGAACTGGGTACCAGTTAGCTGTAAAATTACATGCATTGTGCAATCAAATATTATTTATAGAAAGTTAGGTAAATGAGCCAATTTGTCTTATGTTTAATTGTAAACACTTTTCATACTCAAAAAGTTAGATATGTGTTACATATCAATTTAATCGTAATTATTTAGATGTCAAGTTGAAATCTGGATTAGTTAGTTTGTTTGTTGTGAAACTCAGCAAGTGTTTGTTAATAAAGGCTTTTGCTATCAATTGACTTTATTTTCTGGCTTCCACCGTTCACACAAAACGAGAGGTACATGTAGTTACATATGGTCAACTAGCCATTGGGAATCAAAACAAAGCATTCATTGTGTTCGTAATTCATGAAGAGACAACGCGATAACAGTTTTACAAATTTCGTCAATAGTTTGTTTATCAAGAGTGCGTCTGTATATATGTTTGTGGGGAAAATCGTTTTGGCAATAATTATATCAACTCTCTTGACATTATAGTCACTGAGTATTCTGACAATGAAGGTGCGCAGGTGTTGAGTATTTCCATCTGCTTTTGCCCTGATGTTTCTACTTCTCGATCAACGAAATATCCGATCGGCACGTTTTGCTGTATATCATTTTATTGTGTTCTAATCGATCTTTGAACTAAAACTCGTCTGACAGACAGTAGTCGACCTTTTTCGATATCTCCCGAAGAAAACGTACCAAAATTAAAAAACATCCAGCTGTCTGGCCTCGGGGGAGGTACTGTCATATTTTTTGAACGGAGATGTTCGTCGGAATAATGAATAACCGCTAGGAAATACCAAATTAGGAGTGGTCAAATCTTAGTTTCACCCCAGTAAAGCGATACCATTTACAAACTATTTTTTTAAGCTGCGATCTTGCGGCAAACCTGTTTGCTGTGTTTGCAAAGCGTTTTTAGCCATCTCGAAATTATCTCAAAGGCATTTTCAACAACAACAACAAAAATCTTTACTTCTACTCACACACATGCACTAATTACAATACCGTAAAAGCTCTAATAAGCCCCCTCTCTAATGAGCATCCCCCTCCAGCGCTTGAAATTTGTAATAAGTCCCCCCCCCCTCCCCTTCCTAACACAACAAAAAGGCATCCTGTGTTAAAATTAGATTTTATTTCTGTTTTCGATATTTCCAACCTATAAATAGTGCGCATTGTACAACGCCAGAGTTCCTGCATTTCAAACTCCATAGTGTAATTCTGTCTTTGTCTGTCAACGAGTTTTAACTGATAAGCCCCCCTCTCTAATAAGCCTTCCCTCCAGAGGGCGCGAATTCAATAAGCTCCCCAGGGGATTATTAGAGCCTTTACAGTAATTATCAAATGGTCTGACTGACAGGTATAATAAAAAATTGTAATCATTAGTAAAAATTTAGAAATTATTAAAATTTAGTAATAGCAAAACTTTTTTCTTGAATAAAAATTAACTATGACAAAAAATTCTAATTATTATACTAAGACGGGTTCATCCACAGGAGGTATGATGATGTGTGAGACCTATTTGCAACCCTTCTTAAGGACGTATGTCATGATGTTGAGGTTGAGCCGCACCTTAAGACATTGACAGGAGAAGTGCTAAGCAGCAGTGCCAACTCATCTGATGAAGCTCGATTAGATGTCAGTGCTCGCGGTTTCTGGCAAAAGGGGCAGAAGGCATTATTTGATGTAAGGGTGTTTAACCCATTTGCAAAAAGCCACCAGAACCAGAAACTCGACACATCCTTTAAGAGTAACAAGAATGGGAAGAGTTAGCGCAGAAGCTCGCAGAGTGAAAGAACATGATCTATAATACCATTATTCATTGGTTGAGATCCAAACTGTCTTTTAACCTGCTCAAATCTCATTTTGCATTTTTATGAGTTGTTCAGTTTTATCCCAAACCAAAGGTTTTAGATATATATTTTAGATTTTTATCAACAAAGTGTAAATAGCTTT
>JANSTR010222365.1:0-14429 GCA_025434805.1 Antipathozoanthus remengesaui | reverse complement strand
CTAGGTTCCTCCCTATCCGTGTACACTAATTTTACCCCACTTCATCTACTACGTATAGTTTGATTCATGAAAAGTATAAACCTTTACAGATCCTTAACAATCCTAATTTTGACCAAGCAGAACAAACCACTATAATTTCACTATCTTTTTGTTTTCTAATTTTTTTTTTTTCAGTCTTTCCTTTTGACGTGGCACTGTCCCCCCGGGTGCGGGGGCGGCCGCCCCCACAGGTCTGCGTCTTGACAAATCTTAGGCCAGGATGGCCCATGAGGTCAAACCGGACCTGACTTCTCTGTTGTTGGTTGATAATTAGGCCTCATTCATGATCTGAACTCTTACATGGAAAGGAGATCTTGACTTCAATACGTGTTGGACAGTTCTTTATGTACATGCACTTTTCTGTTTACACAGTTTTTTTTTTTTGCAATCTGAGATGGATTTACAGTCAAACTGGAACAAAATTTGTATACTAATGCATAGGCTTAGCCTAGTAATACACCTACTGTACTTACAGTAGCGGTTTTTTTACCAATTTTTCTTAACTTTGAAGTGCTTTAGTCAGATGACACAAATTTAATAAAAAATAAAGTTTTGTAAATAGACAACCATATGCTTGTGGAAGGCAAGCTAACTATAAACAGCGATTGCTGCTACAGCCTGTACAGTTATAGCACTGGTACAGCTATAGTACTTGGGCAAAAATGTTTTTTAATGCGTGAATAGCAAAACATTCAAAAGGATGGCTGTTTTGCAACATCCCTGAATGCTGACTCATGCGTTAAATATAATTATTAATAATAAATTAATAATAACATAAATAATAATAATAATAATAACAGCACACTTTATTTATTAAAGATAAAGCCGTTTTCAATTATGTCCTCTCAAAATGACATTTATAACTAAAAGATAAACAAGATTTGATAGTCAATTTACAGCGAGGCTGTTGATGCATTTAAAGGTTTGAACCAGGATACATTGTTGGAATCATTTTCAACTCTTTAAACACGAGTAGAATGAAGCATTGAGGATAAGTCGTGCAGCACTTTTTGGGGCTATTAAGACTTGGTTCAGACATTCGTTGTTAACTGTACAGTTTTCCCAGACAGAACAGCAATAAATTATTCCAATGATGGTTTAGCGATGAGATATTAAGGTAATATATTATACATCTAGAGAGTGTAAAATTGCCAAGTACCTGAGAAGATTCAGCAGTTTCTTTAATTTTGGCAAATTGTTTTTGCTGCAGCACCATGTACAAACCCCTTCTGTTTGTGAGATTTCTTTTTTTTCCATTTCCATTCGTAGCACCACTCTCCACATTATTGCATGCTGCTTGTGCTTTGGCAAGAAAATGTAAGTTTTAAATGCATAATGAATTTACCATTCATTGAATGTTCTATGAATCATACACTATCTCTTATTACTCACCTTGACCCAGCTTTATCGTTTAGCAATTTCAACAGACATACATCTTGCACTTGAACTGAGGAGAGGAACAGGGGCTTTATTTTTCCTGTGTAATAAATATACTTGTCTCTGGCAACTATATCAGAGGTTACAAACTCTTTTAAGCCCTAGTTGGCTATATTTACGTTTCCCATAGAGGAATTCAAGGAAGCACTTTCAAAGTTACTCCTTCCATTATCAATCGTTTTACTTCCTCTGTTGTTTCGTTAGCATGGTTAACCCATAGTGAGACTTACAAACTATGATTTGTTGGCCTGGTTGTATAAAATGGGGTTGAAAATCACCCTATTCAATTTGTTGCACTACAGCAAAATTTTGTGAATCATGTCGATTTTTATAATTAATCAAACATATCATAAGTGTTTAGTTCCAAAAAGGTGTCACCAGTATTGTTATTGTTGTGTTCAATATTAATAAAAGGGTTACCATAGAAACAAAATTGACAGTGAAAGTCAAAAATGTGCAACTTCACACAATACTACCCGTTGAAGATTACGCAGTATACGTGTACGGCTTTTTCTGGCTTCTGATTGGCTTATGATTTGAGTTATAATAATAGTATTAGTTAGTACAGTAATTGGTAGTAAGACTTATGAAAGCAAGTGGCAAGTGTTTTGGTCGTCTCTTTACGTGGTAAGTTGTATATTGTTTACATATGTATGCCACTATTCATTTTGATTTTTTAAGTTTAATTAAATGATTATATTAGATCAGAATGACTATTAAACCAGTCAGCATCGTTAATGGTCATGTGTTTGACAGTTTAGTCTTGGGATGTACACAGAAACTAGTAATAATAATGGTAATAACTTTATTTAATGAAGGCAGACATGTGCCAGTAAAACTGATGAACTTGTGGTTCTATTGATAATAATAACGTTACATTATTTATCAGATTACTAGCTAGACTGTTTTACTATCTATTTACACTGTCCAACTATTTACATGTCTGAAGAATGGAATTATAGTAAGCAAGTTAAACTTACAGTAGTAAATTCTGTGGGATTAAAAGTACGAGTGAAAGTGGGAATAGAAGTAATTTTGTAAATTGAACTGCCTAAAACACACTTGTAAACATTCATGGTGATGTTTTTTAACAGTGAAATTTTACAATGTAAAGTAATGACTTTAGCTGACGTTCCCGTTTCTTGCCATTCAGGGTCACAGTGTTGATTTAAGAGCCGATGGTTATCTAAAATAATCATCTCTGCATCTTTGTAGCAACTTTAGGGGAAAACTTATTTTCACTTTGTCTTCCATCACTTTGTTTTTCATCAGTTGTCAGTTTTCAGTGGGATGTTTATCAATAGGGTTTGTGGTGTCTTTGTGCCTTGTACAAAGAACTTAACCAAAGCCCCTAAAATCTTTCAAAGTAACTTTACGCTTTTTATGCTTCTTGACTGATGATCATACTTTATTTGTTAGAAGGTTGAAATTAATTTGTTTACTTGATTAGTTGTTTTATTAAACAGTAGAAATACAAGATAAATATACTGATCCTAAATACTCCCCCCCCCCCCCATGTCCGAGCAATTTCCATTTCTGTTGTGACGTTGGGGTCACAGCACCTCCTCACACTTCCCACTTCAAGAAACTGTACTGGTCTTGCAGAAATACAAAACGTATGTCTCCAAGTGTAAGTGTAGCCAGCTCAAAAGGGAATAGTAAAATTTGTTCACTAGCCAACACCACATCAAGAGGTAACTTCCAACCAAATGGCTGGTTGTTGTGGTAAATGTTGAGGGAATATGAGAAGAATTTTGATTTATTTCAAACTCATGAATTATTCATGTGATTTCAGACCAATTAGGGAGATAGATTTGGTCAGTAGGATGAGTCTTGAAACCCGGTCAAACACTCCAATTTTAAACTCTAGGGATAAAGTTGTTCATAATCAGCATATTCATAACGATCCCGCGAGAGTATTCTATTCACTTCTATTGTGTGATGAACAATGCAATCAGCATGTCTATTTTGATCGATTGAGAAGTACTTCGTGTTTGAATGGGGATTCCAAACACCTCAACAATAAAAGCACTTGGCCGCTTTGCGGTCTCATGCATTCATTCATATTTCTCGATGTTTGGAACCCCCATTCAAACACTCGTACTCGTTTTTGAAATATTACATCAAAACCAGACCAGATGCAAAGTCATTTTGTTCGAGCCTGCAGATATGGCCATGGATGCTCAAGTGATTGTGATCTTCGTGCCTAGCCAGTCCAGAGCGTCACATATTTTGTAATTAGGGTTCCCATATATATGCATGATCCTTGAAAATCCTGAAAAATCGAAGCCTGGAAATTTTGAGAGGTTCTTGAACATCCGTGCCTGTTGCACTACTAGAAAATTATTAAACATTGTTAAACCTTTGATTTAAAATTAACAAAAATGAATAATGCAGAAGTAAGCAAGTTTGTAAAATACAAGTTCCAGTTTGCATATACTGTATCCTGAGCATACTCTCACCTGGTTATATGTGCATGTATGCCTATCAGTTACCTTCAGCTTATGTACAAAAATCAGTACATATGAACAACAGTAGTCATTCACAAGAATGCGAAGCTGGGCCTTAGGTGGTCTGTCAATAGTGAAAAGTACTACTATAGGAGCCGAAACTCATGGCAGTATTGCACCCATGACGGTACCTCACAGAGGAATTGTTTTTTTTCTACCAACTAAGTACAAAGTTTAGTTACCCCCTCCCACCCCTCCCGTACTACCCCTCTGCCACTTTTGCCATGCCAACAGAAACTCATACTTTCATTTTATCCACTTATGGGAATTCTCGTATGGACACGGACTTTCATTGTTATCGAAAAACTGGACATAAAATACAAGGGTATACTACCTTGCTGTGTATAGTGAAATTTATTGAGGATATCACTGTCTGCGTGGAGATACAACATTGCTCTTGGGAAGAAAGTGTTGTATCACTAAGTGGCCATGTAGTGTTCTACCAAACCATTTTACCTTTAGTCATCTTAAAATTCACATGTTAAGACACAGTAACGTTTATGTTTACATGTGAAAATGTGATGTTATCACATGAGAACTTATCTGGTATTTCGTTGGTGTTTATAATTATAATAAATAGATGGCTGTGTGGAGCTTTTATCTTTGAGCGTCAAGTATAGTGAGAGGAGCGAGATAAAATAATAGTAATTGCCAGTAAGTATGGTACTGCAATCAGATGCGGCCAAGGTCTTTTTCTGGTGTGAAATTATTTATCTATTTCCTCCTAAGCGAAATGAAGTTTCTTTCAAATTGATTTCATTTCTAGTCCGTAAAAGCCATGTAAAACGGGTACGTGTGTCTGAACACACTTTAGATACATTAGTGCACTCAAGAAGCAATTAAGAGAAATGCTTTCATTATAATTCAAGACTCCTTGTATTTCTCTCTCATCCTTCCCTTGTATTCTCTAATTTAGTACATTTGCAGTCACTACCTTAAAAGGATTAAAATAATGATAATTAACCTTCCAAACGTAGTTTTTTTACTTCTAATATTAGGATTGTTTTAATATCCAGTGTGCCACACTTAACTCAGATCTGCAACATTCTACAATTAGTCAAATATCCAGCTAACATGTTGATATGCAGTTCAAGCAGCACCTATTGCTGTTAAGCATGGGCTGTTTGTCTTGTCACAGGTCCACCTGGAACAATCCCGGCCAGCCAGCTTCCGAGTGCATCAACATTGCAGCCTGAAACACAGGTACCCATGACATAAGAACATTTACAGGGGTAGTTAGATTCGGCACCATTTTCATGGTAATTGAACTGAGTGGAGTGTAATTTGGTCTGAAATCATACGCGTGATTTCAAAATCGAACGAGCGCGTAGCGAGAGTTTGATTTGAATTCACAAGTAAGATTTCAGACCAAAATCGCACGACACGAAGTTTTGTTACCACTTAATCATATTCATTTTGAAATCTTTTACTAACAAACAATTAAACGCCAGTTAAAACCTGCGCGTGCTAGGTTGAAAAAGCATTTGAATGGGTTCCTGCTCGCGCTAAGAGTGCAAAATCTGTAATCATGCAATTTAGTCTGAAATCAGTGCTGTTGGGAACCAATTAAATTGCAGGAAGCGCGCGTGATTTCAACATCAATATGATTATACGTTTTACCTACCCGCCGACGCAGTCTATACTTCATGCTGATAAAACTTGCTCGATTTTCATTCGCGTTTAGCTACTTTTTTAATTTCTGTGTTTTGAGTTTTTGCTATTAGTTTGACACATTTAAATGATAATCTATTGCTTTAGGATAATTCCGGTTACTGATTTTACATTAATTTCCGAAAGTTCCAACAAATTACTTTTCAAATTCATGCAGTGACTTTATACTGCGTCGCACGCACAGTTTACTACTAACCACTTTATATTACAGCCCGAGTAGAGCAAAAAATAAAGTATTGCTCTCCCATTTTTCTCTTCTCTTTATCCGAATGCTATATGAGCGATGCAATTTACTGCGTCGAAGGAGAAATCTTACTGTTTTATGCTAACCTTCTTACGATCTCCTAAATTTAATAGATCTTCCACTTGTGTTTTTGATACAGCTTAGCGGCATTAGTTTTTCAAACTGTATTTTAATTATATTTAAGCACCGGTTATTAAGTTGATAAGTGTTTAGTTCAAGAAGTACATCAGTTACCAACAAACAAACATTTCTAATGCAATTTTGTTGCGGATTTGGCGTAAGAAAGCTGATCGCACAAGACAATTCTTGAAAAAGAAAAACAAATTGCTCCTTATATTCTGTGTTCATTAGAAATGTTTCATTTACTTTTAAAATAAAATGTGAAAAAACTTTAATTATATCTACGGCAATAACGGAAGAGGGGTATCCCGAAGTACGTCAACGACACTAAAATTGATTTTCTGTTTAACTGACTAACTCGCATCTTAATCTGACAAGTCGTTTGTTATATCAACGTTTATTTCGTAGTTAAATGCAATATTTTGTGAATCGGTTTGAAGGTACTACGTTCAGAGTTATGCCTTTCAGTGCAGTATCTGCTCCAAGAAGGTGATTTTTAGCCATATCTACTTTCACTGAAACTAACTCGACACCTTCAACAAAACATTATGCAGGTGTCTCTAGTTACCTAACACCTCCATTGCGCTATTTCTAGTAGTTGCAATCAAACCCGTAAGTTGAGGTTCCCGACGACACAATATACAACAAAGTCTGACGACCGAACAAAGGTGAAGTAGGTGGGGTTGCCTTGGGTTCGGTTTCGATTTCTGTCGCTCTTTCACACGACCGCCAACCTACAGGCATGCAGCCACAACAAACCGATTCAGTTACACCAGTCTGCCATCCGCTATCGTGAATTTGTAAACTCTCTTTTTTTCTCCTAACTGTTGCAGACAGGAGTATGTCGCGAAGTTGCGGTTATTCGTCACTAAATCGACGCCAAACTGACTGATCTGATTCAGACATTCAAAAACAAATTCGAAAGAGCCCAAAGTACTATTCCTCGTCTTTGTCTTTTGCGAAACCTTTACTCGATCGGGATAAAAAATAAGGGAATTGTGAACATTTTAAGAGAAGCAATATCTGTTTCTATATCAGAAGGCTGGGTTTCTTCAGGAGACCCCTTTTGTGTTATTGTGCCACATGTGTCTCTATTTCGCAAAAAGCATCTAGTTTCCGACTAATCAAATATTGCCTAATTTTGTAAGAAAAGAAATCAAATTCAAAGTTCTTTGTCACCATTTACACCACGCATACCACACACACGCGTATTTACAACATATTTTGGTTTTAGATGTTTTCCTCATGCAAAACTGTTCTAGTATACTCATTTTGTCAATTCCATTTTACAGTTTACTTGTAGAATTTGCGAAATGTAGCACACATTATTACATTTCTTCAAAATGATGCCATACGATGAAGGTAATCCGCTCATTGCCTTTTGCTGAGGACGGCAACCTTATTTGTAGTGCCGGCGAAGGACATACCATTTACCTTGTCCAATCTATAAAATAATACAGTATCCAGGATTCGCCTGAAACACCGTAAGTAAAACTTGTTGAGCCGCTTTCTTGGTTTATATATATCGCTGTCACTAGTAATGAACTCAGGACGCAGTCAGCTTGTGGTTTTCTAAACTTTCTCGTTCATCTTGCCCAGGATACTGCGGCTTTAGCAATCCAGGTGACCGCCTCCTAGATTCTCTGCAATCCAATAAAAGATAGAAAAGGATCTGCACCACCTCGAGGAGATGATAGACGATGGTAACGATTGAATGCAAATCAAAGTCCTGGTCCTTGCAAGACTTTTTCCTGGATTCATTATAGATATCTGATTTTATATTGGAGGTAGCGGAGAAGCCGTGGACGAATGGCTGGAGAGCTTTCTTTTGATGGAAGGAATCAGCAAAACAAGAGCTCGACGATACTTTGGCAATCTAAAGGCACCAATGAAGGGGTTTAGCGCACAATTGGTTTGAAACAACAAGAACAACATCTTGAAGATCCAGGTGAACGTTGTCATGTTTCTTTGACAACTTCTACAGAATGGATAAATCTGCATCAATGTCACCCAAGGTAAGCAGCAGAGAAGGAAAATCCCAAGAACAACGGATAGAGTCTTCGCAACTTTCCACTGGCGCTTAAGTGCGATTGTTGTCATTTGGTTGGAGGCGTCTATCTTTTGTAAAGCAACTGCTTCCACTCGAAGATAGTGTATAACCAACAGGAACATGACGACTGTCACGATCAGTATAAGATCCACGTGAATACAGAAAATGATATTCCTTGCATAGTGCTTTCCCAAGAATTGAAGCGATGTGATCAGGAAAATACAGTAGAGCCATATGCAGATGATTCCAACGCGGACTCTTCGTTTTGTAACTCTTGTGTTGTACAAAATTGGACTGGTGACGCCGTTGTATCTATCCACTGAAATTGCCACCACGCTGGAAGTGGATAAAAGTAACAGGAATGCTTCCATTGTTTGAAGATGTCTTGATGCGAAGGGAGAACTTCTTGATAACGACGTCTTTAAGAACCAAAAGGCCGCTACTGGCTGCAGAATAGAACCAACGAGCAAATCCACAACAGCTAGACTAGCAACGAGAGTATTCGTTGGCGAAGATCGAATCGTTCGCTTTGGGTCTTTCCAAAACAAGTACAGCACTAACGCGTTCGGAATCGAGGTTATCACTGATAGAGGAATATTTGCAACTCCACGGATTAAATAGATCCTGGTTAACGCTAGGTTTAAAGACGACATCATTTGTTTCATCTGGACCCACTTCAATTAGTTTCTACCCCCGCGGTACTTTAACTGCAATTTTAGTTTTGCCTTTGTGAACTCAACAATTGTACACCAGATCAATCAATACTTTTTCGGTTTTACTGCTTTGTTCTGCAAGCGCTTAACACAAAGAAAGACTCAGTTGCCACTGAAGAGAAGGTCGCTTTTTTTGCAAAATAATGAGAGAAACTTAATCGGAAAGAATATTTCCGGATCTGACACCTTATCAAACCGTTGTTCGTTACGGTACAAATGAATGACATTCAAGATTGGCATTTTATATCATTTTGTTATCTAATATTTAATATTTTCTCACACAGTGCATAATATTCTAAACGGTTAATCCAAATAAACCGTCCATTTCCTGAAACACGGTTTACCGTCTGTTACATTGACAAAATTTTTTCTTGCATAACTCGAGACCTCTTATAGTTTCTATATGTTTGTCACCGCACCGGCAAGAATTCAAAATAAGCTAAACTCTAACTTTGAATATATTTTAAGATTCCTCTTTGTTTGACAGCCAAAAAGCGTTGCTAACACAAACAAATTGTCCGTTAAAACGTAACCACTTTCTTTCTAATTTTGTATCTCCCAAAATGATGACCAAAACATCTTATTCCCGCTATCTGTTACCCCAATTTTATTGTTCCTTTATCTTAATGAATTGTAATTAAACTGCTGCGCTGTTCGTGCAGTATAATTGCACTCTTATTCCGGCTACGTGCTGGAGAGTTTGCTTCAACTAATGATTTTAATCAGGTATTTTACAATAACACAATCAGCTGTCGTCTATCCCCAAGGCGCGATTCTGTGCCAACATTTCATATTCTCCACTATGACAGATCAAATAACTGCATGTTAAAGTTCATACTGTCACAAACGTCAGTATTTTTAGTTCTCCTTCTGTGATACCTTCCAATTGTAATGTTTTATTTTTCTTTATACAGTGGCTTGGCGTAGGAAAAGCTTTTTTGATAAAAATGGTTGTTACTTCTACTGCTCAATCAGCAACACATGTTAGATATACATAAAAGTAAATTAGCGCTTCATTAATATTTCTCTCTTTTTATTGAATTCTACAAACTGTAAAAAGGGAACCACCTTATGCAATGGTTGTCTATAGCAAGTTACTTCAAGCAGTTCCACTTTTCGGTGGCTATCTTGATCTTTTAGCGATGTTTTAATCCACAATTAGTGCGACTCTGGTTACTAAATACTGCATATTCCAGTGCAAAAACGCAAAATTAAAATTACAAGAAAATTATCGTGCTCTGACGCTGTCTATTAATAAAAGTCAAGTGGCACAAAATGCACTTCAAAAAAATTCTAGGGAAGACATAAATTAGAAGTTATGACAGTTTCTTGGCTATGGAGTGCTGTAGAGCGGAGCACTTTCAACACCCCTCTATCTCACCCCCCCCCCCTGAATGTAGACTGAATAGGGGTTTAAAAATATTTGAGTAAATAACTTGTGCGCTTTTTCTCGTAACACATTTTCTGGTGCTTCATGATATAAAACGTGCACACAGTCATGCAACCCTCTGGGCAATGCCATTTGTGCTGACAAATTTGGAGTCTCTATCAACAGACGACCCCTTCATTATTATTGTTAATCAGTGAATAATATTATGTTCTCAATGGCAGCCCTCATCGACATTATATTTTTCCAACTAGCTGTGTGTATATGTAGAGAAACAACAGAAAAGGGATCTTCTAGCGTGACGGAGGTGTTAGGTAATTAAGGACGCCTGCGTAGTGTTTTGTTTAGGGTGTCAGAGATAGCTTGAGTGAAAGTACATACAGCTGGAGATCCGATCTTTTTAGACGGCAGACCTCAACTGAACTGAAAAGCACAACTCTGAGAGCACTAGCTTCAATCCGGATTGCAAAATATTGCATTAAACGGCAAAATAACATTGCCATGACAAACGACGTATTAGATTAAGGTCTGAATTAAGTTAAAATTTGCGAAAATCACCTACAACACATGTGATATTAGCCCACACCATATGCAGGAAGACATGTTTCGTTACCATAATCAGTACCAAAATTAGAAAACCATGTGCAAAAACATCTTATATCAGGTGAAGACGTCACTTGTTTTCAAAACATGCAGCACGCACACAACCTCGTTCCCAGGCTCGTGGCTACTCTCGGGAGAGAGAGGAGCCTATGAACGAGGTTGACAAGTTTCATGCTTCAAGACTATGCGAAAATGTATTTAAAATGAGGTACGTTTGGTGAGGTGAAGTCGTGAGTGTAATCAACACCGAGCTGAACTAAAGGAGAATAAGAAACGTTAACTCACTAATGACCTGTCACAGCCATAGCGAGAAAAGCGAAGCGGGTGTCGTGTTTGTTCACAGCAATTATATAATTTTGTCGGTCATAATTTGGCTGCCCGGCCATGTTGCCGTTTTAATCCTTTGAATGCTTACTAAAGTTTTGTCTTTGATGGAATTTAGATCGTATGGGTAATCAGTGTAACATGTTGATTCACTTAACTCAAACCACCCTCTGCGACTTGCTCTTGAAACTAAGACAGAACTGAACTATCTAGATTTATATTTATTATTTCACATGCGTTGTAACACAACCTCTACAGTAACTATATTATATTCATGTATGGCCGGTTGCCTGGCGCTGTTGGCTTATCGGTGACGATTTAGATTGTATGATACCCAATTTTTAAAAAGGAAAAAAACAATTTTGTAAGAATGAAGCATGGATTTACCTTAAAATGAAGAACGCAACAATTAGAAAACATTTGAAATTTTCAAAAATTTTTAAAATTTCCCATCACGCACTGGGGTTGTCTGTAAGAAAAGCTTGTTGAGTGAGGTGTGCTGTAGAAATTTTAAAATGCTACCACTTGTGTCTGGCGCTTTCTCGAATAAATGCAATATCCCAAAAGTGAAAGGGATGTTCTAAAGTACTAGCAGACTGGAATGAGCATTTTACTAGACATGTTTTGAAGGAACATTTTGACTCCTTTGTTATTGTTATTTCATGTGAAACATTATATTTGTCAAGGTCTGTCTTAAATTGAAATAATATCTAGGGTGGAAAACATTTATTTTTTGATGATCTGTGATGCAAGGATTACTTTGTTGGTTTTATTTTGTGAGCTGGTGCAGAAATATAGCATTTGAGCTATCTTTATAACACCCACTGTAATCTTGCCCTCTTCAACACAGAAAAGGGTCGAATTACAAACACCATTTGGCCTCGTTTGTTAATCACTCGCTTATTTTTACACTTTTGCAATGTTTGTACACATGTTTAGGAGGTAAACCTAAAAATTGCCAAATACGTTGAGCTTCTTGGTGCTGTAAGCTAAACTTTACCCTTAAGGAGGCCAGATTTTCCACCTTTTTTTCGAAAATTCATTAAAAATCATAAAAACAAATTAAATGTACACTTTGAGGTTTACCCCCTACCCCTGGTAACTGAAAATATTTAAGCCATGTATGGTTTATTTGAAAGTTAATGTATGCATGTGACTTATTAGGTTTGCAAAATGGGTAGTTAAATGGCAGAAAAACTAGCCTATCTTGTTGCCATGGTAACCAAAATTCAATTATGTGATCCTGTTTTCTACTTATAGCACAACATGTTTTACAATAATGATTTGTTTTCGTTGTAGTGGACCACATTAAAGGAAACCTGCAATGAAACCTGCAATAAAGAACTTGCTGCAATGATTTGTAGGGTGAAATTTTAGGACTGAAAGCCGTCGCATAAACGAGAACGGAGTAAAAACTTTTCGGTATTTTGTCATTATTTTATCGTCGTCATTATTTTATCATCTTGAATTTTGAAGTGTGACGTGTGACGGGATTTCCTGTGTCTGGCCTGGGTGAGTTGCACTTGTAATCATATCAAAATGGTGAATGGGAAACGTTTTTCTTTCGTTAGGCTGTGACCCCTTCCAGTTTCAAGCCAAAATACTGACAGATAAAGATCGTTCTTCTTCAGAAGACAAGCGTGCAGCCCACGCAAGCTCCCGTCCCGAGCGCAGTGACGTCAAAATGCAAGATGGCGGCTCCCATGAACAAAGTACCGAAAAGTGTTTGGTCCGCTCTCGTTTATGCGACGGTTTTCAGCTGTGAAATTTCACACCACAAACCAGTGCACTGCAGGTTTTCTTTAAGAATGAAAACACATTCTGACTATCTGCCTCATTGAGGTAACACAATAAAACCTTTTCCAAGGTATTCCAGAATAACAATAGATCCAAAACGAAAGTTGTATCGCTTTTTGACATTAAATGCGCAAAACTCACACAAATGCTTGAAATGTCTTTAAAAGTGCAATACAGTGATGCTACAGGTCACTAACTAATGGCCTATTAATATGTGTTAGATTGATTTTGTTTTTTTACCGGGGGAAGTAGGAGTTCAATGTATTTTATCAGTTGTACAGATAAATATACTTGCAGAAATAGTATCAAAGAAAGCTGTAAAATTAAAAGCCTGATATATTTCGACACAGGAAGATATGCATCGGAGACCATTTGTCCCAATGAGTAGCGTTCCATTAAATAACACGAGGTAGCTATTTTCTCAAAGAGTGCAAAAGTTGATAGTTTGGCACATCCTCAGAGACCCGAGAACGTTCCACCCGGGCAAGCAATTGTCTAGCTTCTCCCAACCTCGAATTATATTCCTTTGACTCCAAGGATTAATTTAGCGGTAAGCATAGGACTCCAACCCAATGCAATTGTTCTGCTATTGGAGAGGAATTCTCCATACTAATATAAAAGGACCCACTAGGACTTTCACACATTCACGAATGCGTGAATTTCTTTTTTACGAAAGAACCCGAATCAATAAAATGATTTTCAATCTTATGTGCAATAATTGGTACACTTTGAGAAACCCGCGCTTTGTAACTGGTACAGGTTTTGCAATGATTCATTCTAAATCTTAGTTACAACAAAAGTAATGATAATTTGTTGTGACTCGGAAACGATTTCCATCAAGAGATGTTAGAGTTAGGCCGCATGCAACAAGTTACATTGCGAATGGCAGTCATGCAATCAATAGTGGCAGAGTGCACTTAAAATGAATTCTCAACCATCGCTTGTCTTGCGTTGTTTGGTTCATGCAGCGGGCGCCATAATATCAAATTTATAGTTATACGAACGCAAATTGGTCAGTAAGACAATAGGCAAACGGAGATGCATATTAATAACATGCGTTTTGTTTAAGCGCCAACAGGAACAGACTTGAATTGACAAGTATGGACTATGAGAGACCTCAAATTTGAACGACTCAAGTTGATATCAGTCCTTGACTAAACGAAGTGCAAAATGAAGGCAAGATTGATGGTTGTTACTGAAATTCACTTAAAACGCTACATCCTCGTTGTGCCATATTTGGCATACTTTATAGGACAAGACATTTGGCATACTTTATAGGAAAAGACATTTTCTCAAGCTGAATGTCCTAAAAAATCTTTATTACTGTTTAATTTATCTATATATTTCCTATTCTGCGCTCACTTGGGGTAGCAATTACCCATCAAAACTAAAACTTTTTCATATTCTTCAAAAACGTGCTGTTAGGGCTATTTCATTTGCGGCATCGAGAACACCAAGTAAGCCTTTATTTCGAAAATTCAAATTTTTAAATATACATGAAGTTGTTCGGTTTCATTTGACCGTAACAAAAAAG
>JANSTR010222254.1:0-12273 GCA_025434805.1 Antipathozoanthus remengesaui | reverse complement strand
CTTACTCTTGGTATCAGCGACCGAACCTTACTGTTTATCCCTCACTTACTCTTGGTATCAGCGGCCAGACCTTACTGGTTACCCTCTCACTTACTCTTGGTATCAGCGGCTGAACCTTACTGTTTATCCCTCACTTACTCTTGGTATCAGCGACCGAACCTTACTGTTTATCCCTCACTTACTCTTGGTATCAGCGGCCAGACCTTACTGTTTATCCCTCACTCACTCTTCGTATCAGCGGCTGAACCTTACTGTTTATCCCTCACTTACTCTTGGTATCAGCGGCTGAACCTTACTGTTTATCCCTCACTTACTCTTGGTATCAGCGGCCAGACCTTACTGGTTACCCTCTCACTCACTCTTGGTATCAGCGGCCAGACCTTACTGGTTACCCTCTCACTTACTCTTGGTATCAGCGGCCAGGCCTTATTGGTTACCCCTAACTTACATCCTATACAACTTACTAAATGCCGTTGTTCGTGCCGGACTGTAAATATGTTTTGTAATTTTGCAAACTGGAATGCCGTTTTTGGGTTTGTTTAAAACTTATAGCCCCGGAAACAGAGGTTAATTTGAAAGATAAAAACAGCAATACTACTCGCGTTGTTGTTGTCGTTGCGAAAATAGATCTTCAGTGAGGCGTAAATGACCCGTGACGGCGTCGGTATCCTTGAATGATGGCGTGATGGAATGCCTGTATCGTGCTGAGTCGTAAGCGTCTATCGATATTTCGCGATTAAGCTTTTCATCATGTTATTGTGGCAGATCGTACATTTTGCGTATAAATAACGTATTTGGTTGGGCCTCCGTTTGTGATGGGAATCAAGGTATTTAAGATTTAACTGATTGCAGAAAACGGATTAGCGGGTGATTACATCCAATGCCAATGATGTTTTGTGTTTTCGGAACTCGGAGATGGAAACTCCAGACACTGACTTCATCGTGCACATATAATTGGTCTATCGGGAAAAAGGAAATTAAAGTTATTGCATGATTTTTTATGCTTCAAACGCGGATTTTAGGTAGTCAGTCTAAGTGAAGAGCGTCAACTATCTCTTGTAATTTATTCACTAAACGCGTGGTGTCGCGTGCCTTCACAACACTCAAGTGCTGCTAATTAACTGTGTGGCCTAATTCACATGCCCGTGGCTTTGATTAGAAAGATGAGCCAGGAAAGCATAGCCGACACTGTGTCACGAGCTGTTTGTTTGCCATGAGCGATTTCTAAAACATCCTTTTAAATGTAAATACACAAACTTCTATAACTCTGGTAATGATTTGTGCAGCCAATAGATTTCAGAGACAATCAGTGCGGGTCTACCTGGGTGGGAAATATTGTTGTGAAAAACTTTGAAAGAAAGAATCTGTTATATGGGGCAACATGAAAACTTTTGAAAACAAACTCGCTTCTGGTACAGTCTCGTAGCTTTCTCGTTAATGTCCATTACAGGGACAATAATTAAACGTTTACGAAGAAATAATTTTGAGAATTCCTAACCCGATTCGTAGAAAGTGGCGATCGAAGCTCTACCACTCGCCATATCAAAGTAAATTTTAATTTATTAGCATGTTATATTAAATCAGATTATATAATCAGGGTGATCTTTGAGGGGTGCACATATATTTATCAAAAATACGTGCTATTATACTTAATTCAATGGACGAAAACTAAATGTGCATTTAATATCTTTTGTGTAAATTAATTAACTGGAGCGCTTAATGAACTGGATGAAACCGTCAGTGTACAATTCAGTTACCAATCGGCTGTCAAAACCTGAGTATAGACTAAAGAGACTCTTTTTGCCTGTCTTGGCAGCTCTTTCTCTTCAGCTTTGACCACAATTAAGACTTCATTGTTTATGGCTACTCTCATATTGTGAAGAATCGCACTTTTATCCGAACATTTCTATAGGTTAAATCAGTTTGCAGGGCAAACTCGGCCAACGCAGTTTCTACATTTTCACATGCAAATTTTCCTTAACAACAACAATAAAGTTGACCGAGAAAATGTTTGTCTTGTCGATAAATTGAAATAATGTTTACACGGGTCGATTACTTGTATTCCAAAATCAACTATGAACTGGTGTGTTTTAGTCTTTTTATGCTTTCTTGTTCATAAGTTTTCGGTGCGACAAGACTCAAGGACAATCAGAACAATGTTGTGCCGGCCCAGACAGTTTTGTTGCTGCAAAACTTGGCAATGACCCAGAGATTGAACTGCTCCGTTGTTGGGCAATAAGGATTATATATCTTTGTTCATAACAATACGTTGTTAAGGATAATTAGAAGTAAAAGTTAAGTACAGATATCTTTTTGCTAATGCACTTTACTTTGTTCTTGCAAAACTCATTACGTTTGACTTCAGTCTTCATGGCTTTTTACTTTGTTAGACGGAACCGATCCCTTGTTGACCGAGTGGCTGCATTTGTTCAAGATTTGCATGTGAATGAGAACGGAACCACGTTGAAAACGTTCACGAAAAACAAACTAAAAAGTACAGGGAAAGAACAACTGAGTGATCATTTTTGCTAAAAGTTATTCACTATAAATTATAACATGCGATGATTACATATATTTGAGATGTTACTGTTGAAAATATGCAAACATTCCCTAAGATTTTTCTCTGCGCTGTCGGTTGCAAAATCCATATAAACTCCATGAGTACCTAAATATTCGTACTTTTTTTCGTCTTGTTTAAATCGAACATCGATAACTACTTCTGCAGTTCATGATTTCTTCATGAGTTTAGAACTGTATGGACTGTATGCCATGCCAAAGTGAAACTGAAGAGGAAGAGTGAGCGATGACACACCAAGCCAGATCTCTTCCTCCCGGCTTCCTGTTGTCATAGAGAAATTAACTTTGCCTTGAACTCAAGATGTTTCATTGTTTCTCACGATTAGATGTTACAAACGAGAACCACCATTTTTTACCGCACAGTCGCTCATGGAAACCTCATTTCAAGCGCAGTGATCACGGCGACTATCGTTTAATATAGTCAGGTCATTTAACTACTAAAGCCACAAGATTTTATCTCTTGAAACATGCACATGTGTTCCATTAACAACGAACCAATTTATAGATAGTTAACTGTGTGCTTAATATTCCGCAAAATGTTTTAGCAGCTTTCACAGATGGAAGAGGGCATAAACAGTAATTACGAGTAAACGGGTCACTTGAGAATTTTAAGTTTGTTAATCAAATTGTGCAAGATACCGTTTTTGGTAAGTCTATAGCTTTATTTCATCAATTATTGGCGTCGCCAATCAAGATATACAAAGTTATGCGGAGCTTTAAATTTGCTAGAATCTACAAGACAGTACTGATAACAAATCATATGTATGCGTTTAAGACCAGGGGTTGAAGACGAGTTTTGGAAAAGCGATGATATAACAACAATTTCTCCAAAAATTAGTCAAGCTTCAACTCTAATTTGTCAGAACATTTGTTATTTTTTCTTCGATATGATAACTTATTACATGCTGGTGATAACAATGTCAACTTCGCGGTCCGTATATCATGGACGTAGAAACACAAAAATTCATTCGACTCCTGATTCCATGTTTTGACTTCACGATCATGCAAACATGCCGAAAGTGCGGGCTTTTACTTGTCAGCTTGGGAAGCATTCTGTGCGTGCCACACAGGCTTCCATCAATCATATCACTGAAATCTACACACCCTAGTAACAGATGTTATGCGCTGTTTAGACTGCAGTAGTTAAGTAGCTCTATCGAGTCACTTAACATGTAAATCTCCTAATTACAATCTAACACTAGATACGGCACGCGCCGGGCGCGTGTAATGTTTAGGGCAAACCTAATATCAACCAATACTTTGAGACGTCTGTTTGATGAAGCTTGTCTCACTCCTCGTGCTCTCAATACCACTGATGAAAGATTTACCAACTCTGGAAAGAGATTTTAATTTGCTTTCCACACCTACTTAACTAAATGTGTTATGAGTATTTCGGTGCGTGGGGTCAGGCCAGTAAGCACAGACATCGAATTTGGCTGTAGCCAAGCAAACAAAAACTCGTGCAAACCCAAGCAAACTGGTGGGCTGTCGATATCGCTCTGATTCATTTCCGAGTTCATAAAGTATGTTACTTTGACGAAGTTAAGAGGGACGCGTGGCTGTAATGACATTCTGAGTGACCTTTCGAGCTTTCGATAGTCAAAAGCCGCAGATAACCTAGGTATAAAATATATTACAAACCACGCAAAACGATCGGCATTATGAAAACTCTCGACTCTCAGCTACAACTAATATCGTAAACAATAAAGGTTTTGGCCATTGTGGCGCTGTACGCAGTGCGAGTGCAAAGGAATTTGCATTGAATATTCATCGCTGGCAGTCGAAAACGCTCAAGCAGAGATGGTGTAAATATCATAAAAAGCTATGCTACTCGAGTTTGATATTCTGTTTATCGCCAGGCTTTATATTCGGCCTTAGTTAACTCTATAGAAAGCAGTTGTAGAACATGCAAAAAACAATTTTAGTTATTCAGTTGTCATTATTGGAGAGAAGACTTTAACAACTTTGCATGCAAATAACCAAGCTAATCGGCTAACGAGATACACTGGAGAATAGGAAAGAGACGGAGAAGGGAAAGATTTATGAGAGAGAAGTGATTGGTCCTCGTTGTAGACGCTTATTAAAAATGTTTGAAATGGACTTCCAAGATATAGTCAAAATTTAAGGAAACTATGCTTCAGAGAGTCAGGGGTCAGGGATGGGCAGTGTGGCAGTAACAGGAAAGGCCAGCGAGTCATGATAGAAAATTAAAATTATAATATAAGAATTTGTCTCTTAGAAAACCAAGTTCTTGACCTCAGCTAATTACTGATTGGCTAAATGTGCCCCGCTCCTTGCTGTATCGATAACTTGTATTTAGCGTTTATAGCTAAAATCACGAGAAACTCGGCACGTGTAAAATGCTCGAACAGTTTCGCCTCTGTATTGAAAGTAAAATATGAGATAAAACCTCGAAGTTTATTGGCTTGTTAACGGCTTTCAATCCTAGACTGACAGCACGATCGGCCATTGTTTTCTTGTCTAATTATGAGAGTGGCCACGCGCGGGGCACGCACAATAAGGAGCCGCTTTTGATATGAAGATTAGCACAATAAAGCAAGCCGCCGAGATCCCAAAGACTTTTGTGTGTTAGCGTGTCATCAGTGACAGATCACCACTCGCTCCTCCCATTTGTACATACCGTGCAGTCCCAGCGGACTTGACAACTATTTTTACAAGGCTGCCGCCTCGTGCAGAGCTCATACGATACACGCTTGTGATAAACTAGGTCACAGCGGAGCGAGGCGCTACGCTTAGCGATAGAGACCTTCGCTGTGTCACACCCAGTACTCAACACCGTATTGCAGCACAACATTGCCGTTGGCTTGGAGACCTGACGTTCAATTTCGTTCACTGGTATGGATAACGACGATCCGCTTAGTTTTGAGCTGCCAAACTTAGATCATCTAGATCTTGCTGAGCTAAGCTACGATTCGTCTTCATCCATGTCGTCTGATTGCTCGCCCCTTAACTCTCCCACCATGTCGCCAGCCTATTCACCAGCGCCGTCAACCTCTTCTTCCACATCCACTTCCCCTCTTCCTCCAGCTGCGAGTCCGGACATACCAAACCTTAGCCAGAAATCAAGAAAACACAGATCCCGCTGTCGCACTCCGTACTGCACGAAGAAAGAGCATGCTTCTGTGCTGAGACGGAATGAACGCGAGCGAAATCGTGTCAAACTGGTCAGCGACGGTTTCACAAACCTCAGGAAACACGTACCGACAAGCCCGTCAAACAAGAAACTTTCCAAAGTTGAAACTCTAAGGACTGCAATCGAGTATATTAAACACCTGCAAAGGATTCTTAACGAGAGCAAAAGATTGGAAAGGCAGAAAAGGCTGGTGAGGCAAGTGGGATGGCTGCAGGAGGTTTATAACATGCAGGTAGGGGCTGCGAACTATTGAAATCATTGTATAATACATTTAGAACTTGTTAATCACGGCTCGTGCGTACACACATTTAGTGAATGCGTCAGACAGACCTGGAAAGTAATATGCTTCCCTTTTAACGTTTCGCAGATATGATTCAATGTTTTGCTCATCAAGATGAGGCGATAAGGCTTAAGTGCTGGCACGCTTATGGCCGAGCTTGATCCGAACGAGCGGTTTCCGACAAGACACTTTTCATAGTTCACAATTTGTTTTTCCAAAAACAACAACATTTGCTTAGTGGCAGCATTAATTATTTTATCACCCAATTACACACATACACACAAATTGGTCACATAAGAAATGTTCCCTATAAAGATAGTACAAAAAAGTATATTTCAAGTGAAATGATATAAAAGAAAACAGCTTGTGTTCGAAATTTTTGTTTGGGCATTTCATTGGCTTTATATGTGACCCACATCCCAGGGTCTTTCCATTCGACTTAAACTGCTTATCTATTGTTATGCATTCACTCAGCGCCGCACGTGCCTTTTCAAAAAATAAATAGCTTTCCGAGAGCTTATTTGTATAAACCAGGAGCGCCTGCCCTGATTTTGCCGCGGTTTAATTATCTTTTATACCAAGCTTTTGTCTCCAGTTGCTGAGCTTGAACACATAAAATGTGCATTTTGAATTTTAATGAGTTAAACGTTTGTTCTGTGATTTTTGCACAAATACTTTAGGTTCTGGAGCCGAGTTACTTCCGAACCGTGCTAACAGTTCTACTTTATGGGTTTGATTTTCAGAGTCTCACTGGAAATACACTGGCAACCCAAAATGCTATGAACAATATACTAATGGAATTACCCGACATCCTACCTTATCCACAACGAACTGGTTCCTACGGATTACCAGTGAGCGAGCTCAACTTAACAAGTTTCTATAGCCCCGTAAGTTAATCAGGGCGTGAAGTAATAAATGTTCATTACGATGGAATGACATAAAGTAAGCCAAATATCTGGCGTTATAAAATAAGTAAAGAAATTTGTGCGCAACGCACGTGGTTTTATAAAATAACCAATCAAAGATCACTTAGAATCACAGCACTCACACACGGGTAGATAGCTTGTCGATAAGCCAAAATTCTGTAGGTATCGATAAAAAAGCACTGAAATTAAATTTTCAAGTGAAAAATAAATTGCTGGCTGTAATTTCACAGCTCACCAATCTTTGATCTGATATTAAGATTAAAATTGACTAATGGATTCATTATATACATGAACGGTTTGAATTTGGTTGGACAAACCAACCCCTGATTTGATTCTGGTGCTTGATAGTATAGGAGAGATTATAAATTTCAATGTATCTAACTAGTAACCTTGTGATAAGGTAATTACTTTCCTATTTAATCAAACTGTCGTTTTTGACAGTTTTAATAGACGGAATCGTATGTGAAGCATTTCAGTTCAGATAGCCGATCACACTTAGTGTGGCTTGGCTGGAAAAAAACTAGCGTTTCATGACTTCTAGTTCAAATAATAAGTAAAAATAACGTATATTGATACTACATATGTTTGATTTCCTTAGAGAAATGAAATTTCGAAAAGAAACCATTGCCAAAATTAATGAGACTCAGCATGCAGCCGTTTCGCTGAACTCGTACAGGACAGCACAATACACACAGGTTAAATTTGATCATTTGAAAAATGATTTCTAGATCATGATTTTCGTTTAGAGCTTTGAAAACTGATAAAGCTTTAAACGAGGGAAGTAAATGAACATGAATGAAACACAGACCTTTTTAATTAAATGTTTTTGGTCCAGTATTCAAATATGGCAATTTTTTTCAAACAAAGATAAAGTTTTTGTGTATTTTTTCATGTTCATACTTCGAAATAGGTGCGATCTTAGTACAAAATCATCTGCTATATTAGCGGCCAATTAATGTTGAATATTTTGTAAACTAGCTGTGCTGGAACTATGAAATTTAAGTTCAAATTTCCATTTTAAGGAACCGAAATTCTTTGAGTAACAAGCTTGATATTTCAATGACTTAAGTTACAATTTGCCATTACAAATGTTGATTGTAAGATATCAAATCGCCATACACGCACTTTAAAGCAAGGCACCACGCGAGGTTAAACTACGCTTAGAGCAAAAACGAAGTACAGGTTTTGACAACATTTGTCTAAGTTCAAAATAGCAATCTTGGTCAGCAAGTGCAAGTAATATTCGTGCGAATAATATTGAAGATGTAAGTGCTTTGCACTTTACTTCCAGTGTGACAGAAACGTTTATACGTTTATGCTCATTTCGTTCACAGTATTGAGAACAAATCTCTTCAATTTAATAAACGTGTATTTACGATGTTTATCAGTGGAACTAGAGTGCCATTCATTGGTTGTACAATATCTAGATAGTTATTCTTGTATAAATAGAGTGAGAACTATAGAGTTGTTTTCTGAAAGTTTAATAAAAATATGATTATTACCGAATTCCGTTGCGTCAGTTTTATGCTTCATGGGTGTTTTGGCGGAAACAAAAAATGTCCGCTTTCATTTCGTTTAATATCAAACAATTGTTTTATGGAAAACACGCTCTCTTTGGAATTTGTTGCTTGTCCATAAATCATTTCAGTGGGAATAAAAAGTAGAAGTTAAGAATGAAAATTCTGTCGCCTTACCAAGTACACTGTTATACACTGTTTTGGCGCTATTTATTTTGCCATGCATAATTTCAAGAATACAAGCGATGGAAAATCAGTCAAAAATGATATTTTTCGCTCCCGTAAATTGGTGATTAGATTATGATATCAGTTTTTAGTTCAGTTGAAATAAGGCATAAAGAAAAGTGAAAAGAAGGCATAATTGCCGCACCACGACACAAACCTAAAATTTCTCTTGAACACCACAATCGAATCCGGCCGGTTATCATTTTATAGTTTTGATGCCGATTGGTGAAGTGGCTGGCTTGGGTGTTTTTGCTTAACTCCGCATCAAAATCTGAGCTTGAAGCTGGTTAGTTGGTTTGGTAAAGATACGACTTTTTGTAGTCCAGAACTGTGATCGTAAATAGCGTTCAATGGGCGGCAATTACTATACCAAGCAGAACAGTTTGGCTACTTGACTGGTGCGAAATCATTCCGGCCGGCAGAACATTTAAAATGACAAACAAAAGAGTATTTATTTCTATTTCAAAAGAGTGTGTCATCAACAGTTTTTCGCTTCGATTTTACCGTACACCAACCAACGACCTTTCTACTAACTTCCCGTCGAATCAAACAGATGAAACTGTGCTGGCTTATATCGACTATACAAGTAATATCTCTGTAAAGACAAAGTTCTGAGACAAGTATAATGTTGTATAAATACGCACAACTCAAACATCTGCCCGGCATGTATCTGAGTTTTCAATAATATTGCTTTCAAAGCAGCATCTCGAGTTATTAGCAACTTAATATAAAAGCTACTTCCGCTGAGAGCAGCTTTATGAGTGTACAACTATAAACGGTACCAATATCGAGCAAGCGAAAAGCATGGGAAACGTTGTTGTCTTTAAAACGTCTGAGTATGAAGGCGGAGTATTAAACAACATATATATGATCAACCTTACATTCATATTGCGAAGACAAAGCCAGTTTAAATCATTAGGAACTTTGTTTTTGTTTTCCTAAAATCAATACCGGCCAGTAACAATACAATCATATCTGAGAAATGACTGCAAACGAATTTCTCAACCTTCTACATAGTTTAGTTGCACAGTAAGATATATAGCAGCTAGCTCGAGTGATAAAGTGACAGTTTACACTGAAGTTTGAATGTACATTTATAAAAATGTGTAATGTAGAAGTGAATATGATGAAAAGACATGCAATCTAGGTGTCGTTCTACTATAGGAAATGTTTTTAAAAATCAATTAGAATACTAATAGTGTACGGCAAATTCGTATACTACAATTGCAATTGTTAAATACACTGGGTTTTTAAAACGAGAACCAGATATAATTTGGTTGAGACACATTGTTCTTTAACAATGTTGGGAAGCCATTTCAGCCTCAAACTGCATGCTTTTAAATTTATTCTTATTTTTTAAAAGCAATAAAGCTGATGAAAAGCACAATTATTATCCAAAATCAAAACAGATCGGAGCCATCTAAAAGGATATAAATTTCCATTTTCCATTATAGAGAGAAATGTGCGCTTGTGGCTGCTTAGTAAGTTGTGCATTACACTTCTGGGACGCCACGGCTCTGAAAATGTACAGTTTGATTTTATGCCTCTACAAAGCTCGAGCTCTTTAACTTGTTCTCATTTTTTGACAATCCGAGTCTCAATTTTCTTGTAAATCTATTTTCTAATAAAAAGCGGCGTGTCATTGGATAGTCAAAATTGAGCTCTCCTTGAGCGTTCATTGACTGATAGTTATACTTATAGTATTCCGTTTTGACTTTTGTTTAGAAAACCGATCTATAGGCTAAAACACAAAAGCCTTATATGCCGAAATGAAAAAAAGGTTGTTACATATCTTCACTTCACTGCTCGGTCTTATTATAGTTTGACACGCCATTGTGAATGGGGGTCTAAAGGTTATCGCAGTTTTTAGCCGATAATGTTTTTTAAAAAAACACATTCCGAGAGCGTTCAACCAGTAAACTCCGAACTGGACCCTCACTCAACAACTTTGCAGTTGTTCATAAGAGATTTCTCGAACATTCTTTTTGAAAAGTTGCACAATAACAGATCCATGAATTACTTGTGAAGTGTGTCAAATTCAAATCCTTTTGGGGCCCTTTAAATCATGCAAATACTAGCAGTAATTCGGATGACCACGTGCAGGAAACAATACTGAGTTAAATTTATGCAATATTCTCAAAAGGTATTGTTTGCGTTCATCTCAACCAGAATCTCCCGCTGTAACATGCAAAGGTTAAATTTTGTTATATCAAGATCAGTACTCGAACACTAAAACTTGTGCTGTTAGAAGTTTTCAGTTGTAAAGGTTGTTAAGTTGGCGATCCGTCTTGCAGATGAGCGTGCGTGGGAGCGATTGTAGTTGATTTAGTTATCGATGCATGCTTTATGTAGGCCAATATCGCAAATCGTTGAATACCGAGATAAATTATCTTTATAAAAGAGAGGGAGTCGTTTTAATGCCTTTTATTTCACCACGAAAGCGACTGCAAGCAGATCTGGGCTCAACAATAAAGATTTCAGGCTATTAACTTCAAAGTTAAAAACATAGTACATATATTATGATATATACATATTTATATACTGTTCACAAGAAAACCAATTTGATGTATCAATATATTATTATATATATATCAAGCTAAATGGTATGTATTTTGTGACAGATTGGCTTTCCAACGCTATCATTTTTTACACTATCTATACTTGTGGGGTGGGGGGACGAGGACCGGAAAGTGCCCACCGGCGCCGATTTCAAACTTGCGTAACTTTCTTGATATTCATGTAATCGCCACCAAATCTCGTGACTTTTCCAAAAATTTACTGGACAACATTTTGATTATAAAATTTAGTGGTTGAACTATCCGTTGTCGCCATGGTAACAGGTTTGAAAGGTGACTTTTAATCAATTTGGAGCCTTTCATATAATTCTCAAAATCAAATAATATCACATCCATCTATCAAAAGACTACATGGTCTAAAGTCCGTTTCTTAAATAAAGTAAGTTTTAAGCTTTTGCATGTGACGTTTGCTGATGTCATTAATATTGTGCAATACTTCTCTAAATTCAAAATGATGGAATTTTTTCGTATCTATATGTTCATGTGACTGACACATAATTGCCGAGCTCACAATCGCTGTAGTTATGTTATGTTCATTCACAAAAGCAGTATTACTTCAAGTAAATAGATATAATCCAAATATTTTAATAATTAGTTTTGTGGGCAAAAAGGGTTGCTTGAAAACTCAAGCGTTTCCGTACGAAATGTACAGTTATTGTTACTGATTAATTTGCAATATTTTCTTGGACTGGAGAAGCCTAACCGTGAGTTTGAAAATGAGTTTGCAAACATTTTCAGTTCTTGATAAACATATTATAGCAAAATATCCGACTTCATGGCGTCATGATGACGTAACGATTATTTGATGAGCTAATTAATACATCAAATAAAATGTGTTCTGATTTTCTATTTGTCCACCAAATTTGGCTTCGATCTCCGTTTATAGTTTCAGAGTTACAGGCCGCAGGGACTTTCGGCGTGGGGGGGGGGGGGGGGGGGGGGGGGGGGGGGGGGGGGGGGGGGGGGGCGGGCGGGGGGGGGGGGGGGGGGGCGGGGGGTGGGGGGGGCGGGGGGGGGG
>JANSTR010222143.1:0-14445 GCA_025434805.1 Antipathozoanthus remengesaui | reverse complement strand
ATTTTCCCTCAAAATGGCCAAAAACTTGAGTCGGTAGAAAATAAAATGTTTTTCCAGTGTTTTGTATTTAATAAAACCATTATTCCACTCACGCTTGTTGGATATGCGCTTATGATAGCCAACTCGGTGCTTCGCACTGCGTCCGATATCTACAAGCTCGTATCCAACGCGCGTTCGTGGAATAATTGTTAAATATTCTTATAACCAAACAACTTGTTATATTCTGTGTGTATTGTGATGTAATGAGAAGATACATGTTGACTGGGATTGAAAGGGTTAATACATGTTCCTTTGTTTGTCTAGAATGACACAGAAAATCGAGAGGCTGGTTCCACTGATATGAACATGTATGTCGATGCTGTTCTTAAGACAGTGTTCGAGAATGCTGGAGATCGAAAAGTCGTGTTCTCTTGCTTTGAACCGGATGTGTGCACGATGTTGCGTCGCAAGCAGCACAGCTACCCAGTTATGCTCCTCACCTGCGGTATCAACGAGGTCTATACTAAGTACAAGGACCTCCGAAGCAGAAGCGTGGCGCTTGGAACCTCATTTGCCTTGTCCGAGGGGCTCATTGGATTGGGTGTGTTTTCAACACCTTTGCTTAAGGAGCCGTGGAAAATTAAGAAGGCGAGAGAAGCTGGTATACAAGTCATGTTTACATGGGGAGCAGAAACTAATGAAGCTAAGATACGTGAGAGACTGGAACAAATGGGACTTGATGGGCTTTTGTATGACAGGTTGGTGGCCAACGATATTATTATATTTTAAGCGTATATTTTACATAAATATATTCTATATATTCTTGCTTGAGTCTAGGTGATTTTGAGTCTACGAAATGTACGATCAGCGGGTTAAGCGTTGAGTGGGCTTCCAGTTGCGAGAGAGAATAATCAGTTGTTGTGTTTTGTCTCGTTTTTAACTTTCAGCCATAAATGTTTTTGTGATATTTCGAGGGGAAACAGTGTCTTTTGATAAGCTTTGTTTGTACAGAAACATTTCCAGTGTGGCTTTGGAATTCTGCTACAATCGAAACGATTTTCAATCCAAGGAGAAGGAAGATGTCTGTCACTAAATGCACGTGAGCAAACACACACGAATTCACTAAAACACCATCTCGGTCTCATCAATTTTTAATTTTCTGCTAACAATGAACACTTAATGACTGCTCAGGAGGGAACTGTTTTGTTTCCTGAGAATCGGTATGATTCCGAGACGAAGTCGAGGGAAACATCAAGATTCTATGGAAACAAACACATGTTTCCCGAGGGAGCAGTCATTAAGTGTTTTGTTATATAGTATAAACAGAATAAACCACAATTATTAAGACAAAACAATTTTTCCCACTCTCAAACGTAACAGCGCCACAATTCTCGAGATGTTGACCAGCCGGGAATATTTGATTTGAACTTAACCACGTGACCTCGATTTAGCCAATGAGATTGCGCCTTCGAGTCGAAAACGCACTAAGCTATATAACAATATACTATATCAGTCTTTTTTCGAAGGCAGAAAGTCAGTCCGGTTGAAAAAATTGCTCGATAAAGAAAACCGTTACCCAAAGAGGTCGTAGAGAGTAAAAGTATAACTGCAATCATTCACCCGAAGTACTAACATTTCACTAAGACTTGCACAAGTAAATTTAAGTAACTGCAGCAGTCATTTACCCGAGGTATTAACAGTTCACTAAGACTTGCGCAAGTAAATTTTAAGTAACTGCAGCAGTCATTTACCCGAGGTATTAACAGTTCACTAAGACTTGCGCAAGTAAATTTTAAGTGCTCCTAGATTATAGAGTGCATACGACATAACGGATCTGGAATAATTCGAGAAGCATAAGACCGTCAAATACGTAAACTGTTGACAAGCACCAATTCGCCTTTATTACACTTTCGCCATCTTGGATTGACGTCATCCGTTTCGACGTGCAAACAAGGGCACACTTGTCATGACCTGATAAGTCTCAATGAAAATAAAGGAGTTTCCAGCCCAAGAGTTTTGTCATACTAATTTTGAAGGTTTTACAAAGCTTACAAAGTCTTTTTGTGGAAAAAAGTGTATCACAGGTTTTTCGAACAACCAGATTCACTCGAGGTTACGAGTCATCTGATCATAATGTGAGTGCACAAGATGAGTTGATTAGAACTCGTGAAATTGTATCATCGGACTTCATTGAAAAGTGAGTTACAATGTACAACGGCAGTTCAATAAATTTAAAAATTTTGATTTTTGCCTTTGAACATCAACAGTTAAGTTGGTGCCACTCCTGAAGTCGCTGCTGTATGGAGATCAGTTCTATCGATGTGCTGTTTCTAGCGCCATTTGCCAAATCCGCTTCCCGCTCAAAGTTTGTTTTTATTTCACCACCTTTAAGATGTTTCCAGCAAACTTTGGTGCTTTTTGATGACTATAAAATGACATATAGCATCCATCAATAAAGTAAACAAAGAAGAAAATGACGTGCAACGGCGTGAAGCACCTCGCTCCGCTCACTTACTTTGAGTTGTCTTTTTCCTTTTCAAATTTTCTTTCATTTTCTCCTCAAGGTTTCCAATTTTGGAGTCAGCTGAAACAGCACGTCTTTCTCATAGCCAGGATGCCGATCGGTTATTTTTACAGTATTTTGCAGAGCAATGGCCCCAGTTTATTGCCATTTTGCCAGAGCTCTCGGCTATTTTCCCCCAACAAATTGACACGCGTTCCCTAGTTTTCATGCCGAAACAGATAACGTCCATCCAAGATGGCGGAGGTATGACAAAGGCGAATTTGCGTGTGAAATATGATTTAAAATCAGTACAAATGAACTTCGATGTTGTCTTTCTGAGACTGAACTGGGTTCTACACAAATGTTGCTGGGATTGCCCGGAACGCTGAATGCGAAGTTTCCAACCAATTGCAAGAATATTTGAACTTATTTTGCTGTAATATATCAAAATGGCGCTGATTTGAATGAAACGCCCATGAAACCCGATTACCTAAAAATCTCAAATCTTCCTGGCATAGAAGCTGAGCCAGTGACAAAATTAAGATGCGTTCTTCTAACGTCGTAAGCCAAACAACTGTCTAAATAGCATCTCACTTGCTATTGCAATTTCTAGTTAAAATGTTATATCAATTTCAGATTTCAATGGTTGTCTATTATCCATGGCTTGGTGCCTCACTGAATAACAAGGAAAAAATACATTTGGATTGAACTTCAAGAATCGGATTAGTTAAAAAACGTATTAAAAAAACTGCGTCTACATTTCGATCAATAACCCCGAGTAATTTATATAGAATAAGATCAAGTTTTTTTCGAGGGCCGTTTTCCTTAAAACCTCCGTTGGCACTAAACAAGAACTACTTTTTATGCCGTGATTTTGTTTTTTTCGAAATATGTTAATTTAGCTCACAAATTCCGCAGTCGATTTGGTTTCCAGTTTTTACTAATCCTTGGTCAATGTTAATAGGCTTTTGAGAAACTGTGCCCCGTTTTCTAAGTATTGAGGAATCGGGGTCCAAGGATAGCCTAAAACAGCCACGTACTCATTTAACAGTCAAACACCTATTTGAAAGCTGGGTCAGTATTATAGTCCCAACAATGTTAGTGTTTATACTACTCAATCTGACCTCATTGTTGCTGTTGTCGTTTTTAGGATATATGAAGCCAATCTGAAACCACAAGTGAAACACAGTATGAATCACAAACAGATTTGACCGCGGAATCTGAAAACAAATTTGACCGCGGGATCTAGTAACTAGTTTGACCGCGGGATATCTTGGGGTCTGCTAACAAGTTTGACTGCGGTATCCAGCAACAGTTCGACTGCAGGATCTAAGTTTGATCTCGAAATTATCTGGTAAGAAGTATGATCTCGAGATCTGGTAAACAACTTTGACCACGGAATCGGGTAACAAGTTTGACTGCGAGTTCTGGTGACAGGTTTGACCACGAAATCGGGTAACAATTTTGACTGCGAGATCAGGTAACAAGTTTGACCACGGTATCAGGTAACAAGCTGACCGCGGGATCAAGTAACAAGTTTGAATAAGGGATCTGGTAACAAATTTGATGATGCGATCTGATAACAAGTTAGAACTGGCCGTTAGCATGAGCTTACTGGTATGACCTCACTGGCTGATGACATCTTCTATTTGTTGGCACAAAGTTCATCCATGATTCTGATGGTTATTGACGTCACAGGTCCCACATGTGAAAGCACTGGTGTTTTAGACAGTGGAACTGAAAGCAGAACAATTATGGATAAGGGATTTTTGAAATTAGCTTTTTTAGGAAGATTGGTATATTATAGTTAGTGTAAATACTGTCTTTCTTGGAAATGTTTTATTGAATTTGAATGAGATAAACTTACGAGAAAGAATTTCGCCGACAGGAAAGCAGAATTGCCATTTAGGTGATTTTATTGTATATATACATTTTTAACATTTGGACTATGGATTCGACCAACTGTAAATTGTGTTCTGAAATCTGTAATTATCTCATAATTACAATTGGGATTTTTTGAAACCAATGTTGCGCAGTATTGGACTTTAAAAATTGTAGAATAAACGGTTATTACTGAATTTTGTCCATGGTTAGCACTATCCTCGACAATTCTTCAAACAGACTAGGTTTTAGCCTGCGAAACCAAACGCCTTTCCCCAGTCGCTCGTTTCTGTGGGGGGCTGGGACTGCCCCGGTTAGAGAAAAGGCGTCTGCTTTCGTATTCTACGACTGGTTTCATACTGTGTTCAGAGTATTCAACCAACCGACTTAAAAATAGGCCCGCAATGCGTGTGTGTAGCTACTGCGTTTTTGTTTCACTGTTAACGCGGTGTTGTTTATTATGTACAGCTGTTTTAGAAAAGGTTGTCGTAAAGCCTACGCACCCATACCACTAGGTATTTTGGGTATTAGCTAATATATGACACATTTAAATAACTTACATTTTTTGTTGGAGGACAAAAAGAATCATTAGCACTTGATTATGAAAAAGATATTTCAAAATGGATATAATTAATTGGTAATTGAACTTCGTGTCCTTCAATTTTGATCTGACTTCAAATCGATTTCTGACCAAACTGCACTCCACTCAGTTCAGTTACCATTATTAATAGCGGACTGTAAACATAATACCATTTACACTGTCAATAAATTACAGAACTTTCTAACTTACGGTACTCTATAGAAAACAATAAATTGATTTGGCATCATTTCGAAATAAAACAATATCCTTCACCTTGTAAATAATATCATTGAATACATTTTTAAATGCTACAAATTCATTTGAGTATTATGCAACATACAATATTTACAAACTTTCACTTGATAACTGTTTCCAATTACAATGTTGTCAATCGTATCCTCTCAGCATTCAATGCTGAGAACACAGCGAAGTCATAGCGGTTTGTCAACACTTCAATATTCAGATCAGGTTCAGTCGAAGGGAGTTCAGTTTTTATCTCGAAAATAGCAGTTGTTTTCCCAAAGGCGTTTGTCACATTCCAAAGCACAAGAAAGTGTTAGTGATTGAAAAATCCTGATTCCAGAGTATTTCGCATAATTTGCTGGAGTGCTTGGTGGCCACCATTTCATGGGTTGCTTGTCAACAACATGGTCGGCGAGGCTTTGCATTCAGATCAGACAATGCCTCCCCATAGAAAATCGCTTTTTAAACCTTCGAAAAACCTGGAAGAATCTTGACATATTGCTTGAATGCTGTGCCTGATAACTGACACAAAAAAACTCGAAAAATCACAAAACCATTGAAGAGCAAGAACGTCAGGGCTGTAGAGTGTAGTGTTGATTATAAACACTTGACAGAAACTGATCACTTTGGTTCCACTGATCAATCGCTTCGGTTCCTTCATTTGCTTTCGGTAAAATTGTAGTTTTACTCTTGTCCATATGCTGAGATACTTTGTCGTAGAATTTTAAATACTGTAGTTCAGCTCCGTATCATACAGAATATGAATCTTGCAGCAAAATTCTTAACAGGAAGTTGATCTGAATATGATATAATTATAAGCATGCTTCGCGCACCAAGTTTGTAAAATCGACTCTATCCATCAAAACAATAGCAATATAGCTACTTGCGCATGCACAGTAGCTACAAAAACCATCATAACATTTGATTAGCCTGTAGCCACTGAAATTACTGACTGGTCCAATTACTAAGGACTTGCAAGTGGAACCTGTTTGTTTCTGGTCTGTTGGAGAAAAGGCATTTTTGTTGATCACTGAATCTCTGACAACAGATCAAAACAGTGTCAAACTGTGTCAAAATGAACTTATTCTAACTACATGGGATGGAATGCACATTAGCTGAGTGCTGATGTAATATTTAAAAACGAGTACGAGTGTTTGAATGGGGGTTCCAAACACCGAGAAACTATGAATGAATGCATTCATGAGGCTACAAAGTGGCCGAGTGCTTTTATTGTTTCAAGGTGTTTGGAATCCCCATTCAAACACGAAGTACGAGTTTTTGAAATTTAACTTCTCAATCGATTGAAATAGACATGTTGATTGCATTGTTCATTACACAATAGAACTGAATAGACTACTCTCGCGGGATCATTATGAAATAATTTTATGCTGATTACGAACAACTTTATCCCTGGAGTTTGAAATTGATTCAAACACTCAAACGAGTGTTTGACCGGGTTTCAAGACTCATCCACCTGACCAAATCTGGCTCTCCAATTTGTCTGAAATTACATGAATAATTCATGAGTTTGAGAAGAACAATCAAAACACCAGAAACTTGCTTTGTGTTTTGTTGTCTGGGATTATTTCACGGTAAAAAAAAATCACTCCATAAAAGACGAACCTGGATCTCCTTTAGGTCCCAGTTCTCCCTGAGGTCCCTTGTGTCCCTTTGGTCCTGGCGGCCCATCCATGCCCTTCGGTCCTGGAAGTTCTATTGCTGGGTCTCCACCTGCTCCTTTCAGCCCAGGCACTCCCACCTTGCCAGGGGGGCCAGGGGGGCCATTCATGCCAGGCTCACCTTCAGACATTAGTGGTGATCCATTAGATTTGGTGGAAGGGGGAAGGGGCAGGGGTTGTTTGGAAAAAGTAAGTTATCAATTAAACCATTTTTCTCAACAACTTAAATCTCATTAAAACTCAGAGAAACACACAGAATTTAGTGTCGCTCACAGGAATTATCCATCTGATGAATGACAATCTGATTGGTAAGTACAAGATTGAATTTAACTCCCATTTGGTAGTCACACAGTGTATTTATAAAGTTTCTCTGTTATTTGCTTTTTGTGGCATTGTTAGCTTCAACAAGCAATTGGAATATTTAAGTTCACTCTCAAGACTATTGGCATTGAGAGTTTTACCATACACGTATTAAAGGTGTCTGTCTGAGAAATCATTTTGACTCCTACTTGTGCATCTTCTTTCTCCTTCGATTGAAATTTGGTTGACTGTACCACAACTCCATCCCAATGGAGATACTCAAACCTAACGCACTGCATATTCAGATATCATCCATTGTTCATTTCTTCACTCACTTATCTGGATAGAACCGAGATCTTCCACAGTATAAACTGCCACGGCCCAGGACCATGCAGTCATGTCAAGATAATTTATAATTGTTGGTGATTGCTTTGCTCGCAGCAATAAGAACCTACTTAATAAAGAACTTAGTTTAGGCTGACTTTTAAAAATGAAGGCTCTTATATGCAGGTGTTCAATGTACATAACAAAGCCCAAGATTGGAAACAACTAAGTCAATCACAATAATTCTCCATTTAACTTGCAATTGATTTCTGATTGGGTCAACATGAAATCAAGATTTGTGTAACTAGAATTCCTGAAGCATGGTCTGGACAAGACATTTCTCTAAAAATATAATTGTTTTCTTTACCTGGAATGCCAGGAAAACCGGAGGGTCCTGCTAGACCTTCAGGACCAACTTCACCGATAGCACCTGGTACAACAGGACCAGGTGGGCCAGGGGGGCCAGGTGCACCATCATCACCCGGGTCACCTTGCGGTCCAGGAAAACCTGCTGTACCCTGCCCACCTTGAAGTCCTTTAGGACCATCATCTCCTGGCTGTCATTTTGGTTTGAAGGAAAATTGAAAAGCAAATAAATTACAAAAAATAAACCTGGCTGTTTACTGTAATCAGTCTATAAATCAATAGAGGAATACTGTTAATATTTGATCAAGTCATCAAATTAATGCTCTCAAAAAATGTCCGACTGTTTGATGTAATCAGCACATAAATCAACAACAGACTAGCAAAAAAGTACTAACGATCAAGTCTTTAAATCAACCCTCAGATAACTAAGCTATTCCCCCCCCCCCCTCCACAGCTTTTTGCTGTCCACTTGTTAACTGGTGATCGCTCTTTATGACAATGTCATATATCTTACCATGTTTGAACAACTTGAAAATGGTAAACAAAATTAATTACTTCGGACATTTGGCTGAACGGAAGTGCATTAACAATATCTGAACCTCATATTTTGCAATTCCATTTGCCCGCCTACTCTATTCTCCGTAATATCCCACACTGAGAGAAGAGGCGACAACTGTTGGGCAACAGTTTAAACGAATCACGTTTCGCTGAAATTTTGTAAAAAATTCAGTCTTAAATGGTGTTTTTCAGAGCTTTAAAAATGAGTTATACCTTCGCTGTAACGGTTTTGAGAAATAAAATGCCCTTAATTTCAGGGCGTTTAGAAACTTTGGGCAAACATTAGGGGACAACAAGGGTGAACCACGACATAGATACAGAGCTTATAGTTTTCAAAAGTGGCTTTTAAAAATGTATGAACTGTTCTCTATAAACTCTAGGGTTTATTTCGCTTTATTTTAGTTTACTAAACTCTTAACGATATGTGTAACACTAATGAGGTGTCTTATTTCAATGGCGCACTCAATGCAACATGCTGGTTGCCTTTCTCGGGTTACCTAAAATGCAAAAGCGTCAGAAAAACATGTTTTGAAAAGACCAGCTCATATTTTTCTTAAAATTTCAAGTATTTTGTTTGTTATAAACTTCCGTGAGACGTGACTGAGTCCCAGGTTTAAAAGGTATCACGCGCAGAACATACTGGTTGAAAATGGCACTTTAAGAGCTTTAAAGAATATAGTAAACAACCCTCCAGACACACCCTCACATAAGAGCTAGCTGCAGATACTTTGTCCAACAAACTAAAAGTATCGTACTGTCTTTGCACGCTACTTTTGTTGTATTCAGTGTGATTAGGGACAAATTCGAAGATAATAGTTGTCTTTTGACGAAGTCGTTAGTAGAAAAGTATGGAATAACAAAGTATAATGAGCAGATAAAAAGTTATTGTGGTTGGTTGATGATCGGGTTGTTCATCGTTAAATTTGCAAAAATTACCTTTGGCCAAAAAATACCTCTCCAAGAAATTGCATTACCCTAAAACAAAACATCCGATCCACGTTTTTCTTTTAACGAGGTAATACTGTTTCAACAGTCTTTTAAACTTCTGAACAGCTTTTGCCCAAGTGACGACGTCGAAACTATATCAATTTGCCAATTCAGTTCGATCCCGCCAAATATAACGATAAACATCAAGACTTTCAGATTTCATACTGTTTTAGCGGCTTTTAAACCCTAAATTATATAACTGATTTGCCCACTGAGCTATCACCTACAACTGACTACCACATCGCCAATTCAGTTCCATCCAAAAACAATAGATAAACATGGTCAAATCAGGCTGCTGAAAAGATTAAAGGTTGGGGTCTGTATATACAAATTCCGCAAAACGTTCTGGTTGAAAACGCCTCGGCGTTTCCATTAGCAATGTCAATAAATAGAGGATTACACTCTTCTTTTAACAGAATATTGTTTTTCGGACCGAGGCTGGATATTTTTATTTTTTGGCCGATTTTAGGCTGAAAATATTCTTACGAATTTAGTTTCGGGAATATCGGAATAATAATAATAATTTCGGGACATGGAATTTCCGTTTCTAAAATGACTGTGGTATTGAATAGCTTCAAAGGTAATAGATCTGAATTTTACGAACATGCAATACAGTGTGCTTACATGGCTGATTCTGTTTTTTAATTTGTTTTTGTTGGCTTTGCCATTTGGAATTAGAGGCAGCATTATTCTTAAAATTTAGCCAATTTCTTATTGAGTATATTCTTATAAAAAAGAGTGTAACTTACGGTTTATGATTTTGCTTACTTATGCTTTCCACCATTTTTGCACCCACAAAAAATTTACAAAATAATCCATGCTTTGTATGCGTCTATCATGTTGTCGATACAGGCGATAACTTCCTAAGGCAGAGCACGAAGAAAGTGTTTTAATTAACGAGGCGACGTCTCTTAAGCTTTAAATTAAGACCGTGCTACTTCAAACTGATAAAGAAAAGATCGAAGTTGCTTGAGTAGTTCATTTATACACCAAATTTGGTTGTTCCTCGTTTCATTGCCTAATCTTCTACTTCATTTCTCATTTGTAAGGTTTTTTCTTATAAGCCACCTTAAAATTTCATTTTCTCGATACCGGCTCAGTAACTTCAGTCTCCACATATGTCTTCACCATGCCAGAAAATCGCAAAGTGAGGCTCAGATCTAAATCAGTACTGTATGAACAGGGTTAGAACGCTGACCGAAATCTTACAATGTCAGTTTATGTATATATAATATAAACTGCTGCGATATAGACGAACATGTATGAGAGTGCACAGATCCACGATCAATCCACAAAAAGCGGGCGAAAAATTATCAGCTACGCCATAAGCGATAAAATACACTCTTGTTTTACATGCAAGTACCATTCCGGGTGAAAATGCCCAAATCAATCTGAGTCTATGTTAAAATATGCTGAGAATCCGGCGTTGATAACGAGTATTGAAGTAAGCCGAGTCTTTATTGTGAATATTGAGATACAAGAATGAAAAGATTTGTCACTAAACTGTTAGGTAATGGTCGTGAACTTAAAATGCTACTTTGCTTCACTACACTTTGTGTTTAACGAAACCTGAATTTTACTTACGGAGTCACCTTTTTGTGTAGCTGAGACTTGGCTGGCGAGCAACATTTTGAGTTGGTTCAGCGGCGTATTCGCAAGTATGGCACACGCACAGAGACAGGTTTACTGGTTAAGTTCGGCCAAAATGGACAGGCAGTTTGTGCATTGATCCATATTACCATTTGAAGCTGTAATCCTCAATAGATTGACGTTGTTAAAAAAGGACTAGTGTAGACTTGGTTTACATGAAATTTTATTCTAATTCAAATTGGGTTTTTTCCATATTTTTATTGTTTGCAGACACTTTATTAAAGATATGTGATATACTTTGTATTAGACAACAAATATAAATAATGGCTGTTTTACGACCAGAAATCAGTAAGCCCATATTTTCGGTTGCATAACGTTATCAAACTTGTTGTTGATTGCGTATTGCTTTTACTTGAGAAGAAGACGTTCATTAGCATTTTTGAGTGCTACATCTTTTGCAATTTAGGATAAGGCCAAGAAACCCTAGCAAAAGCAACTGAGAATAATTACAAAGATAATCGAGTTGCTGGGTTACTAGTTTTTGTTTAGTGATGGCGGCTTTATCTTAGAAATCTTAAATTTCATTTAGGTTATAGTTATATTATATCATTATTTAATCGCCGAATTTCATTTGGTCTTTTCAGTTTTTCTTATTAGATATACTTAGTTTATAAACAACTTTAGTTTTGCATTAAAGACTTTGTTCACCAAGGCGTTGTTTGGCTTATTTCGGTTGCCGCGAAATTAATTTTTGTTCAGAGAAAGCCAGTATAATCTGCGTCAATACTTGGTATATACTTGTAGTTTTCATTACTTCAATTTTGACCAGCAAACAGTCTATCCATGTCTATCAGAGTTACCTGACGTAAATCCGAGTGACATTTCGTCATTCCTCTATCAGTTGATGGACGTAAGCAATAAGCAAACTACGCTTAGAAATGGAAGTGTTTCCTTTACAACTAGAATTGCGTTAGTTCTTGTGGAAATTATTTCTTAATTCAACACGTATACATACTTTCTAATACTTTTTGCTGTATCGCTTATACACTGGTGACTGACCACAAGAGGTTAACAAAACGCTAAAGAATTTAGAAAACACAAGTGTGAAATGCTCAGGCCCGGATATACAGACTGGGAAGTTTTCGGCTTAACTTTCCTTTCGTTGTGCTTCCTTTCAGCTTGTTACCAATTTTATTTGTTAATAAATTTTATTCACAATTTAACTAGTATTTTCTGCATTTGCCTTGTGCCTTGTGGTGATGTCAACAACCGCAGTTTCTGTATGAATGCCATCACGTTTTACTGGTAGCTGGCTTCCCTTCTTTCTATTTCTAATTGTTATTAATTTCAACACTATAACCATGTAAACTGCCAAATGATAAGATAGGTCATCTAAAAGTAAAAGTTGATTTGTTGTCTATTTCATTGCGGATATGAAAAGTTTCAACTGATGTTTTGAGCTCCGGCAATTCTTCAAAGCAAAAGTACGCCTCCTAAAACGTTTCACTGGCCCTCACGTCGAAACACACATAAAATTAAGTATTTATAGTGAATCATTCTTATTATTTGACTTACTCGCAGACGTAGGAAACCTATAGTGTTTTACTGAAGAACTGTATTCCAGGGCATCAGAATAGTAAAATGCTTTCGTCTTCACTGAACAAAGACACAGGCACCGTAGATATAGTTTTCCAACAGTTTTCCTGTAAACATCATTGAATTTAATAATAGTGGTGACACGATCCCATACATCTGTCTTAAAAACAACACGTTTTACTTTCGCTGTTCCTCATAATCTAAAATGCATTACCGATTGTTTTAACCGATTGTTCTTTTTATAAAATATTGAGTGGTTTCCTTAATGCTTGCTGTTTTCCAAACCGGATTACATGTCCAACGTTTTGGACATCCTTGTCCACCTGTTGTTGATAATTTTAACTCAAGATGACTAAATTATATATTGTGAAGCCGGACAAATTACCGCAAAACTAAATACTACGGTAGGAAATTGGCTAAGCAGTAATGCATTAAAACTCTATATCAGATATGTATACTATGCGGGCCGCTCCGTTTTACTTGAATTGCATGCTATAACCGTCATCTTGCTTTTTGTACAATTATCTTAAATGCAATTTCTAAAGAGGAATCGAAGTTTATGGGTTAATTCTATTAGTAAGTTTTGTTCTTTCTCAGTTCGGTCACCTTCTTGCGCCTACGAATAAATTTGACTGTCACCTGGTACAGGTGAAAAACATTTTAGATTTCTATATTTGTAGCTGAACTCATTTTCGAGTACAGTTTGACTCATAATCAATCAATTTAGTTGTTTACGTTATTTTCTGTTTTAATTTCTTGCTAAACATTTGCCAACTTGTATAAAAGACAATCCTTTCTTGAGATAGTGAGAACTAAGTTTGCCCAACTTTTAGAAACAAATATGGCAATCGCAGACCCATGGTTTGGTGCCTTGTCTAAAATTTGTACAGCTCGGATATCTTGGTACAGTTCGGTCCTTATCCCATATGTGTTCTTTGTAAGAGCGGGAGAGAGAAAGCGGGGAGATGATAAAGTGATGTTAAAGTAATTTTCTTCACAGTATCTTCTAGTTACTCCCTCTCCTATTAACGTTACAACGTGGCAACGTGGGCGAATTCTAAACTATATTGCTTAACCTATTTTTGAAATATTTATAGCATTCTCATTAATAAAATGTAACTTGATAGTCTAGCAGTTTTTCTAGCTGAAAAATAGCAATTCCCCTATTTGTTATTCTGTGGGCAATGCGTAAATGCAATGTACGTGTTCTTCCAATTCTAAAAACATTTGACTGTCTTTATTTACTCTTCAGGACTATAAATACTGTTGTTATATAGCTAGTGTGTTTTCGACTCGAATACGCGCGCTCTCATTGGCTAAATCGAGGTCACGTGGATGATTTCAAACCAAATGTTGCCCGGCTGGTCAACATATCGGAAATTGTTGACCAACCAGTGAACATTGCTGTCGCGCTGTCACGTTTGAGAGAGGAGAAATTTGTTTTGTTTTAATAACTGTCGATCAAAGCAATAGCTGTAAAACACTGTTTATTTCCGGTAAAAACTTTACCTTACTGTATCTCCCTAAATAATCAAGCTATTGGAAAAAAAATTGTTTTGTTTTATAGCTCTTTTTAAATACAATTTAATATTTTAGAAAAAAATGAGTACTTTAACACCACCCAAGGTATACAGTAACCTTAAAGACTGCTCCCTCAGGAAACATCTCTTTTGTTTCCCTCGAATCTCGATATTTCCCTCGAATTTGTCTCGGGGAAACATTGAGATTCTCGGGAAATAAAACAGATGTTTCCCTCGTGAGCAGTCATTAAGTGTATATTGTTATTTAGTATTAACCAAACAGGTGAATAGCACTTTCCGCGCGCTCTGATTGGTTCATCAAACACCGAATATCCTGTG
>JANSTR010222033.1:0-14448 GCA_025434805.1 Antipathozoanthus remengesaui | reverse complement strand
TCACGTAAATGATCATTGCACAGTTACAACTGCAATGGTTTTTATCAATTGTATGTATTTTGTTGACAAACACAATTTTTGCACTTGAAAATTCTATTTCCATGCTACGGTTGCCATGGAAACCAAAATAGTGCCAGATGGCTATACTTAATTGAAAGTTTATTGTGTGCATACCAAGTTTCAGGTCATTCGGTTGAATATTTTTGAAAATAGAGGGGGGTCCAAATGACTACCCCTTCCCCCCCTCATGCCTTTGTGTAACTTCTTTTCTTCATGCATTCTAGGGTTAATTAAGGGTCCTGTTGATCCATCACTTAGCCCAGTGTTGGCTGATTGTAGGCCTTGATAGAATAACCATGAAAAAAGTTACCTATGAATTTATCCAGATAATACCAACTAATAGTTCTATAAACCTTTGTTTTCTTTCCAAAAAGGATTCTCATGAATCTGCCTAAATATCTTAAAAAATTCCTCTGCTATTGTTGACTAATATCACATTATCGATAACTTTAATACATACCAAAGAATTCCGGTAATTATCTGATTATTATTCATGGCATGTTCCGCTGAAGATACTGGGACAACACCGGCACAGAACTGACAAAATTTATAGACGATAGCTAAATAAGGGTATCCGGCATAAAGATTTTTTAAATTTTTATAGATATGTTTCGTACCAAAGTATGATAAGTGATGATGACACTCTGTAGGGTAGCAATTTATCATGTTTATTCATGCATGATCACTGATTAGGATTTTTCCCACAAGCAATGTAGGAAAAAACAGTGTCATAATTTCTAAAACTCTCGACAACTTTTAAATACCATTATAAGGTCCAAAAGCGGATTTTGCATATAGCCCTTAATGATTGGCAGGACAGAATGTCAAATTTAGCTAAGTAGCCGTACTTTACTTACATTCGCAATGTAAATAGCTCCTAACTGAGAGAGATACAAGATATACAAAAACACACCTGCTTTGCTGTTCTCGTAATCCTTTTCACGTTTTTTCTCTGATAGTTTCCCATTGGTTGAACACAACAAGGCGGTGACGAGCAACAAAGCCAAGTTCGCCATGCGATTTTAGCTGTGTGGCTAAATTCTCAGCACTGTCCAAGTCTTCAAGAGAGAGAAACAAACTAATGTAATTTAAGCTTTATTGACATAACTTTCAGTATTGTCAAATCATTTTAAAATTACAGATATATGAAGCAATTTACTCTAGCAACTAATACATTTAAAATAATAATTAAAGAAATACATACATTATATAACAAGAGTTGATCTTACGATGCACGAACATATAAACAAAGCGATGTCTTGGTAACATTCTGAAGAATCTGCATTTAAAATAGTAAAAGTTTGAATTTCTTGAGAAAGGGATGACAGGTTAAATCGAGCTTTTCAAATATGTTTTCTCTTAGATCGTTGTATGCAGGGCAATCACATATTAGATGGGATTCATCTACTACTTGGTCCTCCGTACGTAACAATAACATGCCGATTTTGTTTCGATTGCAAACCTTCTAACATGTTTAGAAATACAGTCATTTTCTAAATACCGTACTGGTTAAGTCGGTGCTTTCGCCATTTTGATTCTACGAGCACTATATTAATTTAGTTGTCGGCAGTTTAATAGACATGTTAACTTACTGAATATATTATGAAAGTGAAATTTAGTTTTATTTGAAAGATGCTTATATCTGAGACTTTTTGAAAGCAGCTACCGCCATTTGAGATTTTTGATATTCATATGAGAATATTGCAGAGTTAAGTAGTATCACATTATAGAAAATAAGAAAATAAAAAAGACGCGCGATACGAAAAAAGGTAACTTAACGCCGCTTGAGTGCTTGCTGACATATTCAGTCACTTCCACAAAATTAACACAAGATTGAAGACACAATTTTTGGAAATAGAACATATATGCACTAACAGCACAAACAAGACCGACAAAACATTTTTTATTTTGCCAATAATACATCTTTATTTTGGAAAATACACCATTGTTTTTAAATATATATATCGCGTCAGTTAATTAACATTGCCGAAATTAACGCGCTTAGAAAATTATTCTGCGTCATAACATCAACTCGAATTTTAAATTTGTGTTAATTTCATGGCAGAAACATTTTAGATGTTTTAAGCAATGTGCCAATAGAAATACAACTTGTTTGAGTATATTTTAAGAAAGCTGACAATTTTCCAGATACCTCCCGGCATGGCTCTGAATCTTTTAAGGTGATCTTTTCAACAGGTGGTATTTTGTCCAACTTGTTCATCTGTCTAATGACGTAATGGTTTCTAACAAACTCGCAATATTGTTCACGAAGGTTTCTATCTTTGAACATACGGGGCAATATTCGTAATCGTTCATTTCCTGGCTGCCGCCTTAGCAACAGTTAACGATGGCGGTTCCTCCTGCACCACAGATACAAGGTTGTCTCAAAGACACGATCCATTCGCTCGCTTTTGGGATAATAGGTGCGGTGTTTATAGTCAACTTTGGCATTGCTTGGATCCCGAATTTTTTCCCTTGGGTTATGGGAATACTCGTAATTGTGCAGTTGGTACTTTTCTTACCCGAGAGAGCCACACCTGATTTTGAGAAATATGTGGAGTCCGGGCGAAAAGGACGGCACGTTGTTCACTCCGAGACAGGCCAAATGGTGTTAGAAGATTCTAGAGAAGATGGGCAAGGTGCTCACCGGACAAGAACAGGTAGGATTCGTGATAAATTTAGAAAGAAAGGGCCAAGAGGAAGTTCCGGAGAAATTTTCCTCGAAGTGCCAAAAACTGGCAGAGTGAGACGACGAAGCAGTACTGGGAGCATGCACAATGTCACTGCCAACGAAGAACAGAAAGGCGTTGAAACTCCTAAAGTATCGATAGAAGAGAAAAGTGAAACCAAAGAAAAAGATATGGAAAAGAAAAACGAGAAAGAGATGAAGAATGCAGAAGATGAAATGAAAGTTGAGCAGGAGTATGAGAAGAGCGAGATGGAGAGGGAGAAACAGGAAGACAAAGAGAAAAGTGGCTGGAGAAAGCGCTTGCACATTGGGAAACCATTGTCGCGACGGGAAAGTATGACCAAAGTAGATTCATCAAACCGCGAGAAGACGATTTGATAACAAAAATCCATCAAAGCGAATAATGCCTGAAGCTGCAATTACGATAAACAAACTAAAGCAACGCTAAGAAACGGGCAAATAAATGAGCAGCAATTGTGCATAACTTGTCAGTGAATTGCACCTAGAAACTGCTGGAAAAAATCAGGGTTGTTGTTTTGAATACAAACTTCAAGAAAAGGGTGCGTTTGGAACTGTAGAGGGTACTTTCAGGTTTTTTGTTTCTCATACTAGTTTTTAAAGTGGTGAAGCGAATTTTTATACAGTGTATTTTAAATTAAATTGCGCAGCAGTGGTTTGTAAAATAAAGTTTAATAGAAATATAAATAATAGATTACGTTCAAAACCCAAAAATGCAAAAGCTTAATAAAAATCACCAGTAAACTTTTTTGAGCCAAATATCAAAAATGGTCAGTTGTAGCGGAACACTATAAGAGTGGTACCTTTTCGTGGGACTTGAAATGGACTATGTCGGAAAAATAACTTTTTCAATGAAGGATACTATAATTTATTGTAAATTATACTTTCAGATATACGCAAGCAGAATGATCTTTATAACTTAATAAAAACCAAAGCTATCAGCCTTTGTTAAATTTAGTAAAACATTTGCATGCATAAGTCAATAATACGGGTAAAATAAAATATAGCACACCACACAATCTAACTTCTTTCGGTTCAGGATATTCGTTTTAAAATGTTTAACTGCTTCATTATTGCAAACAGATGCTGTTTTAAAAATGTAAACAAAAGCCCAGCTGTCAGTAGGTGTCGGACAGTTTTGGTGCCTGTCAATTTCGACTTTTTTTTACAGTAGCTTATCACCTCAAATATTAAATGGAAAGCTTCCAAAAACACTGCCAAAGTTAATAACTGAATGTATCAACTAATACAAACGCTGGTTAATGATTTAAACTTGACATGTTTGCAATATTTAATATCTGATGTCGTTAATAAACAACATCGTCTCTACAATTTACAATTCGGGTCAATATCGAAATAAGTACTCTAAGCTTTAATCAATCATTTGACAGTTTATAACTTTGCTTTTTGGTGGCAGCGCACTTATCAATTCTTAGTAATCCATTTATGTCCAATAATTTTAGTATAACTTGTTTGCCTTGTTTGCTTGGTCCGTATGGTAAGTTACGGAAGCGCGCGGAACATGAAAATCGGGAAGGAAAACAAGGATCCATATAAATTAACCGCCGGACTGAACCGAGCAAACGAGGTTGGAAAAATGTAAACAAACTTTGTAAATGACGGCTACTAGAGGGGTATAAGTCCGTGTGGCAACTTGTGGACCTGAAGACAAGCAATCACAGCGTGCGAAACCAACCTGGGTCATATATAGATATTTCGTTAAATTTTTGGGTTGATAATCCGTATACAAAGTTATAACAGTATAAGTGGAGACGTGCAACTACACAGCCCAAGAGAACTGCACCAACCTACATACTTATGGAGTTACGAAGCTCGCTCTCAGTTCTGTCTTCTTGATTGACTGGAAAGCCAGAGCCTCGCTGGCGTCTCGGCAAGAACGCGGGATCAAAATTCCCACATTAATCGGTTTTTGTATTGTATGTGTACCGTGTTCTACACAGCTCTTACTGCCTGTAACATTTTACTTTATTATAGGACAATTGATAGGAAGTTGTCTCGATACAGGCAGAATCGACACCTGCATGCTCCAAAAGTGCATTCGGTCGGCACTGTACCCGGAATAGTAATATTAATTCGATTATACGAATTGTAAGCACTATTAGTTTGGGAGTTGTTCCGCATCCTGCGTACTCTGAAATACTTGTGTTATGATTTTGTTTACTCTCTTTTAGGCAACAGAATAGTCAATATGTTCTTTTAATATTCTGGAATATTTGGTTTATTGAAAAAAAACGATATTTTAAAGTATCTTTTCCCACATTTTTCCCACAAGTTAGCTTTACTGGATGGTACCAAAGTATCAGGAAAGTGCTGGTGTAAGTAGTTTGGAAAAAGTTTAAAAATGGAAAAGGAGGTTAACTTTAATTGATGACGATTAGGAAATGTTACCGAACCTTGCCGTATAGCAAACACGAAAACAACTCGGTAGGTGGCAAGCGTTCCGCAAAGAGATTTTTCTTATGATGTTGCATTCTCTTAGGTTGGATGTTGTTATGGCAACCACATTTTGTTTCTTCCTTCCTCTTGTCACGTATTAATTTCCAAATAAAATGGGCACCCGACTGGATTAGCTTGTATATATAGTTATTTCGGGTGTCCAAAACTAATGTAATTTCTCTCTCTTAGATTGGTGTATTGTACCTAAAGTGGAAATAAAAAGGTTGTTGTTGTTCTTGACATGGTTTCTTATTTTCCATATTTTTACCCAAATTTAATTGGATTAACTTAGACAACCTGCTCACACACTTCACTTTCAACTGGAAAACTTCACTTTCAACTAGAAACTTCCAGTTTAATATAAAATTTGGAATGCAACTTAGACGTAGGGCTAGATACAGAAGGAAACTAAAATCGGAAAATCGCAATTTTTGTGGAATGTATGATGTCATGAGGAAACCACAATTCAGTGGCACTGGCTGGGGAAGGGAGAGAGCAGAAAGACACCCACGATTCACCTACAAAACTGTTTAAAGTGGTTGCATCATTAACGAATGAACAATCGATGACATGCTCGCTCAATTTCTTTTGTTTAAAATGTGCCAACTCGCGGAATGATTTTCAATGCCTCACAACTTCCACATTCAATGAGAGACTTTTGATAGGTCAACGGCAAAATTCTACGAAACACCATACAAGTTTCTATTTTGTCTTTGAGAGACAATTTTGGTACAGTGTTTTGGTTTCTTGCGATATCCTGTCTATCCCGAGATATCGTGTCGAATCTTATTACAATTCTGTAAACTTCTGTACGCAAGTTATAGTGTTCAAGGTCGGTTTCAGCTGGCGGAGTGGGCGCAAGAACCATTTTTGTAGGAAAACATATATTCAAGAGTTAGAAGTTTCAAAAGGGCAAACTCGGTAGTTAGTAAATATTGCCAAATTTAAGTTGGTAATTTTAGTCAGGTGTTTTAAATAACAAGTAAATGGAACAACGGGGCACGGCTACTTGACGGAGACGGTGCCAGTTTGTGAAAGTTCAATAGACTGTAATGATAAACAAAGCTAATGGGAGTATACAGAAATTCTAATTCTAATAGTATTCAGGTTTGAAGCTTGCAACTGGCATTTCGTTTGGCCACGCGCGCGGGCTCCAATATTTATTGTCAATATATGCAGAACTGAGGGATGTTTTGTTCTTTGCTAGCTTCATCAGTTGTTGTCCCCGAGAAAACAACTATAAACATATGCCATTGTTCTGATTGCCACGTTGGCAATTTTCAAATATCTAGAGTTTTCAGTTTTTCTGACATTCTGTCAGTCAACTTAAACTAGAATATTCAATGCATCAACCAACTGCGTATGTCTGATGTAACAGGGCACAAGAGACAAGACGAGGAGCCGACGGAAATAGCGACGTACGAGCAAACTTTAAAATGAGGGAGTAACCAGAGATGTTAGCCGCTGAACACTAATGAAAATGTTATAGTATAAAGGCAAGATATATTCCATAGAATTAATTCTAAAACTGCTATCATCGTTCATTCACTTCAGACATCACGCTCGCCAAAATTTTGCAAGCGCATTTCCTATTGTACCCAGGGTATAAAACTGCCCAACAATTCTAAAAATGCTTTGGTGGCCAATGCTACACCCGACTGTATAGGTTGATCATGAGATCGACATAATAAAATTTGATATTATTAGGCTCCATGACGGAGCCGAAAGCTTGCACAGCTTTCAAACTTAGTATAGAGTCTTAACAGTTTTTAAAATATTTTGGTATAATCCTGAAAAATGGCAATTACATGTTTCAAAAACTGATTTGTTCCTGTTCTCTCCGATCATTAAATTTAATAAATTTCAGGCTTACCTGCAATTTGGTTAAGTTCAACGAGTGGTGAGTTTGATATTGTAGTCGCTGCATTTGTTTGAGCCGAGGATGTTGGATCAGTGTAAATGTATTCAGTTCTCTCTAAAAATGCTACAAAATCTCAACTGACCTTGCATTTCATTATCATATCAGCGTGTGCATGCGAACTGTCAGTTGCATACGAACGAGACTTTACATTGCACGGAAAACTGTGAGGTGTTATTCATGATATTACGGTCTAATGATTAACCCCAAGTCAAATTTAATTGAAGCCATCCAACTCGACTTCAAAATACTCCTTTCAAACGAGTAATCAAAGTTTGAAGAGATATATTTGTCAGACAAAAGGTCCAAAACGAAAAGTATTTATGAATTACATTCATTATTGCGGTATGGAATTATTAGCTTCCAATTATCAGAATTATGCAGCCCGCCTTATTTCGCGCGCGGGGGCTCTCGAAGGAAATACCATTTCAATATTATAAAGTGCGACGTTTGAATTTTGTCACGAAATGCTAATCGTCCGTAACAAAACGAGATAGCGACTGATACATAAAAACGCACAGAAAGGATTTTAAGACTTGAAACCTAGTATACACAAAGTTGTTAGTGCGTTGACACTTTTCCCAAACAATGCATTTCCACGTTCAGCAATTCACTGAGTTAGGTTTGCGAGGCATTGTGGTCAAATATACAGCCGCCATCTTCTTAGGCATGGTGGAGGCAACTGCGTTCACAGTGACCATCGCGCGTTGCTCGTTCCCAGGCCCCTAGCGTGTGTATGGCACTGGGAACGAGGTTGTCCATGGGGCATTGGCTGGCAAAATATCTGCCAGGATGAGTTTATTAAGAGTTTATTATAGAGCTATCTATGCATTGTTTGGCCCAATAAGTGTTTTACTTTGTTACGTACCTACTATTAAATCAGTGCTGTACAATAAATACAGTTGGACCCCGATAATCCGAACCCTTGGTAACTCGAATTCCCCGCTAACTCGAACTCGAAGCAAACGCAAAACTATATTATTACATATATTTACTGTCATTTTAACTCCTAATATTGTAATAAACTCAAACTAATTAGCTTAAAACAGCGAAGAAAAATTGATTATTCTGTATGTTTGTTTTCCCGGCTGATCAAAAGATCACCTGTCTCAAATAGTGCATGCCGTTCAATTTCTCAGGCTTTTTGCTGTTCCGACCTACAATTGGTGCAGCACTTGTACACAATCTAATGTGGTGTTTACACTTGAGAATTTACCGAGGTTTCAGTTTACTGTGGTCAAGTTACCAAACCGTGGTAAATTCCTAAAGTGTTTACACTGACTAAAGTGACCCAAGTTAATCTGTCACTGACATTTGGCCGGCAATTCGAATAGGCGGGAAAGTAAAAAAAATGATGGTCGTAGGAAGAAGAAAAGTCCTATTGTTCGCGGTCGTTGCCTTTTATTTTCTTAATCGTTAAGATTGCGCATCTGTGGCTATTGCAGCATTTAAAAAGGTCAAGGCGAAGGCGGATGATTTTACTTGAAATAGCAGAACGTTAAACGAGGGCTGCTAGACGCCCATGGTCGTGGCAGAGGAATCAGTTATGATTCGAGAACCTTTTAAATGGCGCTTTTATTGAAGAGTGGTGGAAGGAAAAATTTAGAATATCGAGACATACGTCCGATTATATTGTACGCTTGGTTGGTTGGTCCGGATATGGTGAAGCAGTACACAAAAACTGCGTAAATCAATCCCTGTACATAAGCGAGTATAGCAGTAGCGACTACACGTACAGATCAACTGGTCTGCATTTTTCCCTTAATTGCGTGGCTATTAATTTCCATTCAGGTGAATTTAAGGCCTTGTAGCGAAGCTTTTTCTCGTTGTCGCCAAACCATTCTACAAGAATTCGCTCTTCGGTGTAGCTCCAGCGATTTTTCCTCTTTTGGGAAATTCTAGTGTCTTGTGTTGACAGTGACGGTGCATGAAGGTCTGAAGTATTCTGCACAAGACGAGCAGGCTGGGGTGCCATCATCGGCATGCCATAGCCGAATGCAGTAGTTTGGGCATAAAATACGGATAACTTGGAGCTGGATAGGGATACAGTGCCGCTCTTGCTTGTGCATCTTCCCTACTGGAAAAGAATACGACATTCGAACAACATTCATGTTAATGTTTCTTATATTTCAACCAAAAAACCCAAGAATAATGCAACATACAACTTAAATATAATTGAAAGAAACTTATTTGTAGTTTACCTTTCAGGTGGTCCGTAATAAACAAATTGCAAATTTCGCTGTTTCTGGATTTGAAATCCTCATATTCGATCGCTGGCGAGTGTATTGTCGCTGGTATCCTTAGCCCTGTTCCTGCAAACCTCGGTAACCGCTAATCCAGGATTAAATCCTAACTCTTGGATCATTCTGTTGGTAGTCAGTAGTTGTTTCTTTAGAGAGGTAATACCATGTATACTTAACAATTATTCTACAAACGCGCGTTGGATATGAGCTTTTAAATAGTGGACGAGGTGCGAAGCACTGAGTCAGCTAGCATAAGCTCATATCCAACAAGTGTGAGTGGAATAATTGTTTTATTAAATACAAAACAGTGGGAAACAGCTGGAATTATATTTTCTACCGACTCTTGAAAGTTTTCGGCCATTTTGAGGGAAAATTTTTCATGATAAAGTTGTCAGTTTTCATATTTGGACAAACTACAGGATATAGGATTTATACCGTGAGTAGAGAGCCAATCAGATTATCAGAAATTCAATATCCCGTGTTTGGTATTTAATAATTATGATTATTAGTTTCGTTCAGCTCGTGCACCACAAATACTAGTCAATTAGGTATTCCGTTCGATGTTAGATAAATTTCCTCAGTTTAAAATCTCATATTACTCGTTATCCAAAGTCAGTAGTATTATTTGGTTTTTAAAGAACCGAGTCCTGGCTGCATCCGTTGGTCTCGGTGCCATTATAAAATTTGTAATTACTGTGTTACTGGTAGAAAATTCTAAAAAAAGTATTTTGTATGATAAACATTTAGCTTTAAGAAAAGCGCAAAACAAAAACAACTATTAAAAACTTAAAAGACCCCCAGCGGCAGCGTCTCGGCAATTGTATTCCTTTGTTATTTTGTTTTGACATTTTATTTATTTGTTATGAAAAATCTTCCCTCCCAGGATCAGATGAGCATAACTAATTACAACGTTTTATAATAGAGGTGAAGTCTCAAAGCAATAGGGAGGAAATGCAGAAGATATATCACGAATTTAAATCTGGAGCACAAAACGTCTAAGCGAAGAAATTTTCTGGAAAACAAGGAATGAATTGAGAATGCCACAATCATCACCAAGAATTGAAGGATCTCTGAAAACGCTAATCTGTTCGTTTACTACAAGCTTTATATTCATTATAGTTGTTAAAGCGATTGGTAACCTGTTCTACCCGAACGACTACTTCGTGTGGTTGTTTGGCGGCGTGACAGCTCTGGAAATAATCTTGTTCTCTTTACAGTGGAGTAAAGCCAAGCCGGAGTCCAAGAGCTTTAAAGTTCGAGCAGGGTCGGAGCGACCGAGTCTAGATGGCAGTAAGTTGAAAGAGGAAGAAAAGCAGCAACCTGAGGAGAGGAATACTCCCAAACTAAAAGCGGAAAGCGAAAAACGAGAAAAAGATAATAATTTAAATAAAAAGAAACTTCGATTTCGTCTTCGAAGACAACAGACAGTCTGAACGCCAGTTCACAACCCAAGACGGGTTGGTGACAGCCGTGGGGGCATAGGATGTGTTAGAAACTGCTGGAGCACTTTACGAAAGAAATGAATATTTACAACATGTATAGTGCGATCACACCGCCGTTATGTAAATGTACCGTAGGAAATAAGTCACTTATGGGCGCTAATATAAAATAAGGATTATATATGTGTGTTAACACTGCACGTGAATATTAATTCATGTAGAAACACAATAACTTGGCAAATCTGCTTTTACGTTTTTCTACTTTACAGACATTTTCAGTATAAAGTAGCGCCTTTTGAGCGACAGCGCAAACTTGTAAAACATCTGGCACGAATCTATCTCCGGTCAAACCAAATCTAGTTTTTAGTATGAAATCTCAAGTCGGACTTAACTATGCCGTCTGTAAAATGTATTTCGATTAATTTGAAAGTTAACGATATATAATATTAAACTGACTCAATCTCAAATTTCCCACTTTTAACTAATTTATGAAGTAATTAGATAATCGGCTTTATAATTTTGTTATTCTCTTATTCATTGGATTGTGGATCATTTCCGGGATTATTTTCGTAGTTCTATTGCTTCTAGAGAAGAATAAGAACAATTAAATTGTCCAAATACAAAAACAATTCGTCAACAAAAAACATCAACAGAAAAGGCGCATGTACAGATTCTTGTACAATTCGTGTGCCGTTCATTCTACTTGGAGTACGTGTTTTTAAAACAGATTTAGCTCAAACACTATATTTAATTCACATCGCAATAGTTAGTATTAAAAGCTTGTCGAAATATAATCGGTTAAAAATAATAGTTACGGTTTACATGAGCTGAAGTTCTAAACAAACAGGGCTGGGGGGAGTTGGACATTTCTTTAAAGACTTAATAAGCGGAGGGAGGCATTTTAATAAACGGGGGAAGGGGTTGGAATATTGAAAAAGAATTGTTCACTGAAGTCTGAACACTGTTTCAAGTTCTAAGAGAACTCCTATATGTCTTTTCCAACTATGTCTCTTAACTCCACAACATCTTTCTATCCACGATAAACTAACTGTGCATTTGTAAAGTGAAAACTTTCTGTATACACCACACACACAAATTTCAAATTTGGAAATTCGAAAATTTACAAAACGCGGGTTCCTGATAAGGTCTAGAGGCACGGAAACATTTCGAAACCGATGTCGAGCCATGGTTAATTCTGTTCCTTTATCACACCGGTGCAAAAATATCAATTTTTTAAACAACAAATTGCTTTTTTATATCAATTCTGCATATTTGTGTGATCGGTCGGTAACTTAGCTGTGTGTACAATTTTCACCCTCACGGCGAGACACAAAAACAAATAAACTTTTTGTTGCGGGTCTATCCAATCATATCTTCCCGAAAGTCAAACAAGCACACACAAAAAATAAACAGGTTAAGTAATCTGCCAATTTTTTTTCACCAAATGCCATATTTATATTTAAAAAATATGACCGATAAGTCACACACCAAACTGACGGAATATTTTACGACTCGAAATGGTAAATATGTCAGCCTCTCTGTCCTATCCTTCATATTGCTATCATTTAATCGCTTTAAAGGAGAATAAAATAAATGAAAGTCTTGTTTTTGATAATATAAATTATTCTTTTTTGAAAACGTACACAATAGATTAGGTAAGAAAGAACGAGTTGCTAGCTTGATTACATGTAAGCGCGGGAGCTTGCTCAGCGGAAGCGGTATCTATCTTCTCCAGGGGGGTGTCACGAATATAGAATACTTACGGCGCGCTCTTAAGCGCGCGGACATTGGAACTATTATATGGAACATTAGAATACATTTATGACGTAACAATAGAAGAGAGAATGATCGGACAGAAGGGAACTAAACTATCTTTTGTAATAACTCAGTAATAAATTTGACCAATCTCAAGAGCTTGTGACATTCAGCACATATAAGATTTAAAAATTCAACAGAAGGGTTAAGACGTTTATATGTTAAATTGTATGTAGCATTAATCACACATTAAAGTGTTAGACAACTGCATGTTTTCTCATGTAAAGTCACAAATTGGAAAACAAACAAAATACCTGTAAATTGGTTGACTTAATTACATACTGTATGAATGTTATATATCAACTTACTGGTTGTAGTTTGCACTTGTTGCTAGCAAACCTAGTATTTCCACAATCACAGCAAAAATTCCTTGAACAAAAAAATTGCTGAAATAAGTTGGTATTAAAGAGAAACATTCATTGTACTGACCATATTTCTAGACTACTGTACACTATTGATTGAACTCTTAAATAGTTTTTAGAAAAATTACAGTATTGACTGTGTTGGTGGGTAGGTAAAAATGTGTAATAAAATCAAGCAAGGGTTGATGATGTTTCAAGCAGAAGCTCAGATGAGCTAGGCAAGCACTTGACACAGCAGCTTTCTCCCGACCATACGGTGCAAAATAATTCAATGATGCTTCAATGAAGGGCTAACACTCCAAACATCAGCTTTCTTCCCACATTATGGTGCAGAAAATTGTTTTGTCAACTGTTGGTTGACTTTATTGTACTGTTGTACATTAACATTTTGTACAGTGATACATGTAGGTGGAGTAAGTTATTAAATAAACTTCTTAAAGGAGTTTCATAGTGGTTGAGCATTCTGTTACTACAGTAACATTAGCACTTAGTTTTCATGTCATATGTACCTTATTTTAATTACTGACAAAATGATGTGCAACAGTTCCAAGAATATTCATCACCTCCCCAACAGAAGCATATAGTTTTGCACATAACATTGCTCAGGTCTTTTGATTATCTATAAACCCAAATATGACTAGAATACAACCTGTCTGTTTTCCAAATATACTACATACATGTATGCAGGGCCTCTGATATTGTGCAAATCCCGCATAATTGATCAAAAATCGCATCCGAGCGCATAATTCGCAAATTTCTGCACAATCGCTCATAATTCTTACAAATACCACAATATGAGTCAATAAAAATGGTACAAACTTGTAATAATTATCTTTGTGGTATTTTATAATGCAATTTCACAGTAATTCAGTGCCCAAAACATCGCAAGAAAGGACAAGAAACGATCACCATTTGAGTCGACCATTTGTCAACAAAAACCTCCAGGCGTCTTGGCAGTGCTTTGTGCCAGGGATTTATAGTTCATTCTCATTGTGCATAACGAAAACAATGGACAGAGTGTTGACCACTCAGGATCATTGATATATTCCATGTTCTTGTTTGCTCCATAAACTGGTCACTTTTTCGTGCAAATCTCGAACTCATTTACTTACACAATGTATTCTTTGTCATTTTTGCCTGAAAGTTTTCAAGTGGATAAGTTTTTGGTAAAATATGCTGGAATTTCTTCAGCCAACAAGCCTAATCTTCTAACTAAAATTACAGCTTTAGAACACGCCAAAGGCTAACCCAAAAGGCACATTTCATGCTCGAGAAAACCGTTTTTTGTGCGCTGCACACAACGTGCAGGGCTTCATTTTTGTAAACGCGAGGTGTGCTGCAAATCACACTCCTGGGGTTGTCCAGGCGTACTAATCGCACTCCTCATACTTTTGCTTTTAATACTGAGATAGAAGTTTGGCATACATACATTAAAGTATTTTAAAGT
>JANSTR010221922.1:0-14455 GCA_025434805.1 Antipathozoanthus remengesaui | reverse complement strand
TGTGTGATGAACAATGCAATCAACATGTCTATTTTGATCGATTGAGAAGTTATTTCAAAAACTTGTACTTCGTGTTTGGATGGGAGTTCCAAACACCTCGAAAAAATAAAAGCACTCCGCCGCTTCGCGGCCTCGTGCATTGTTCTCGGTGTTTGGAACCTCCATTCAAACACGAAGTACGAGTTTTGAAATATTACATCAACATTTAAAGCATTTATCTCTTTACTTAGAAACAAGAATTATCATGGCCTTTAGGCAAAATTTAGGAGCAATTAGTTTGAACTCATCGATTAATTGCCAACGAGCCAGCCGAGCGAAGACACGAGGCTGGCGAGGCGCAGGCGGAAAAAATCTCGAGGTAAATAATGTAAGTTTTATGACCTCATGCCAAAATGGCGGATTTTGAATTAATCTTTCCGGTGATTCTGAGAGTTTAATCCTCGTCGGACAAATGTTTCTCCATAAACAAATCTAAATCAGTGATCTAAACAAAGGTGGGCGGTTAATTGAAATTGATCGTGTGTTTTCGGGTCGAAATCTACGACGCGACAAAAAATGGTTGGTGATTTTGTCTTTTGAAGATTTTCACTGGATCTTGGGTCAGTTCACCACAGTCTGACTGCGAATCGTCGAGATATCTGCCTACAAAACATTTATATAATAGTTTCTTGGAGTTTTTCTGCGTTTGAAAGAAGTTCATTATGATTTCACAAAGTATTCACATACACTCTTTTTTTAAATAAGAAACTAAGATTGTTTTCAGTTACCAAAAGTTTCTTAATTTTTGGAGAATTTTGGTACTGAAAGTTTCTTAGCAGCAGGGGTCAAAATTTTGTTAATGCCAAAAATGATAATTGCCAAAAAGCAACAAATCTTTACATAACAAAACGAAACGAATCTTAAAGTTACAATGCAAAGAACAACACAAAGAAGATTGCCATATTTTATAATTTTAACTGAAAAAAGATAAATTTGAAATAGACTTAAAGGTAAAACATTCAGTGCTTGTACATGTTATTCTAATCTTAGGAAGTTGATTATCACTAAATCTACGAGTTTCGTATCATTTTAGGTCGAGTACTGAAAGTTTCTTAACCAATTTAGATCTCAGTACTGAGTTTCTTATAAACGAGTTTCTTATAAAAAAAAGTGTAATTCACGTCAAAAAATTTCTCAGTAATCTGCAGCTGGCTACAGTTACTGAAAGTTTCATGGCAATTACTTTAAACGCTGATTTTTTAGGTCCAAAAACCTATTGGGTGAGGGGGGGGGGGGTCTAAATAACCCCCTTCCCTAAACGTTTAAGGGTTAAACTCAACATTTGTTTATTTGTATTATCATCTATTAATTGTTTATAATATATTTTCTCGATCTGTTTGAAATTAATAACAAACAGAACGGTTGAAAAAGACAACTATTGTACAAGTATAGTAATGAAGTGGTATCAAGACTAAAGACTTCAATTAAAGAACCTGATTGCTTAGGGAAAGCAAGATACCAAAGGAAGAAATTTCAGAATTTTTAAGAAAGGTTATTGTGTCAACCGAGTTAGCGAAATCTTATATAGATCTTAGAACACTTGAAGCGCTAGCTTACGCTACCTTAACCCTTAAACGTATATGCTCAAAACCGTAACATTAAACTGTTAAAGTCGGAGGGGGAGTTATTTGGACCCCCCCCTTATTTTTGTAATATTTGTTCGTTTGGAGTGAAATTTGCTACAGATGATAGTTAACATCTAAACTCTAAATTAAGTACAAAATTGTTGCTGTCAATTAGTTTTCATGGTAATCACGAGCAAAAACGTTGACGCCAATTTCGCTACTCGGCCGCCATCTTGGATTTGCGAATTTTGATTCCATTTATCACGTAACAAAACATGCAAAAACAAGTTTTATTAGCTTACAGTTAAAAATAGACAAAAAAAAGAGAAAAAATTGAGTTTAAATGCACTTTTTCTGCAAAATGTGCAATTTCCGAAATATAAACTTAATTCGCTTATTTTTCTGATAATTTATGCATGATGGCGTCATTTAGTATCCAAACATTTCTCATTAATCTGGCTACAGTTACTAAACGTTTGGTGGCAATAGCTTTAAACCCCGATTTTTTAAGCCCAAAAACCTGTGGTGCGGTGTTCAAAATGTGCAATTTCCAAAATAGAAACCTAATTTGCATAATATTTTTCTCATAACTTATGCATAGTGACGTCACCTAATTAGTGTCAAAATATTTCTTATTAATCTGGATACAGTTACTGAAAGTTTGGTGGCAATAGCTTTGAACTCTGATTTTTTGGGACCAAAAATCTGTCGTGGGGTGTTCAACATGTGCAATTTCCGAAATATAAACCTTATTTGCATAATATTTTTCTCATAATTGATGCACGATGACATCACCTAATTAGTATCAAATATTTTTCACTAATCTGGCTACAAATTATGTTTATGCCCCTTATACCCGTTCTCTAAGTGTGTTGTGCGTTATTCAAATGTTGTGCATCATTTTTAGAAGTGTGTTTTGTGTTGTCCATCTAGTATCCAACTTTCCTAATTTATCTATCAAACTAAGTGGAAATAAATTGTTGTTGTTAGCGAAGGGCTAGCACTCGAAACGATTTTTTGTACCAGAGTTTCATACAATGCGCGCGCATGTTATGCTTTTATGCACGCGGGCTCCCTGATGTATTCGAGAGCGATATATAGCTGGGCTTGCGTGGATGCCTGCAGTGCGCACTCGTGTTGATATTTTCCCTTGTACGTTTATGTAGCATATTTTATGCTTGTATACAACGAATTTAAAAGAAGTTACTTTGTAAACAATACAGCAAAACATATAAAACACACGACCGCCAGGAATTCTGGGTACCCGTTTGTTAGTTAGTTTTCATAAACAGAGAAACTTATCGACAATGTGGCTGTTACATTGCCTGATACAGATTATGATGTATTTCAGGGGTTTGCATGGCGAAAGTTTATTCGCTTGACCGTATTTTTTGTGCCATATATTGTATGGCTTCAGAAAACAACTTTTCTCAGCTGATTTCGTTATATGGACATGCATGCTCAGTCTCTCGTCAGTTGCTTGATTGTTCACTTGCGTGCTTGTGTACAGATGAATACATATTTTTGTATTTATATATGAGTATGAGAGAGTCGCTGTTTTGTAATATACATTATAAAATAACACAAGTGAATCTTGTTCGCTGATTGGTCGAGAGCGTGCGAGAGGCGTGTCTGTAAGAGAGTACACAGACATGGCGTGGTCAGGTAATTCGTGCATAATGCAAGGAGAATTGGTAGTTATATAAGTATGAAACGAATTTCCCGTGTCTGTGTGGTCTCTTATAAATAAGAGGAGAACTGATAACGACATGTCATGAGACGCTTTGCTCAATTGTTGCTTTGCATTCTAAGCTTTTCTCTTATCCGAGTCCCTCAGTCGGATGGTGCGATGCTTACTCCAACGCCTGCTCGACTCCTTCAAGTCCGGACCACTGACAGAGTCGCACTGTCGATTTGTGTTGATACAACCGTAAGAGCTGATTGAACGATAAATATAGTGCTAACAGTAAATCTTATTATAACCTTTTGTTCCTCAGCGTTGGAACAATCCTGACATCTGTTGGAACAAATCGGATTACGGAGGTGTAGATCGGATCTACGTGGAACCCTCTGTGGTTTGGGTTCCAGACATCTTGCTCTATAACAAGTGAGTCATACTAGCAAGGAAGAGATATATGTTAGAAGGTAAAACAGGACTGAAACTAATTCGTACCATTTTAAACGCAAAAATGACATTTATCTTCCTTTTTTGACAAATTTAAAAATATTAACGGCAGCTGAATATCAAGACATCAATCAGCTGAAAACTGAAAATTTTATTAAGAAACGTACAACACAGTTTTGGTCATTACAAATCTTGTTTGTCATGCCTCCTCATGGACAAATTCCTTCACTGACTACAAATACATAAAGATCCTCTGAATATTAATTTAAAATTAACTAACTTTATGATTGAGTCATCTCGACCGTAGCGCTGATAACGAGATGGACGCAAGTGGCGGACTTCAGAAGTTCAAAACCAAGGTTGAAATAGCACACAATGGAGACCACACCTGGTTGGCGCCCGCCATGTTTCGAAGTATGTGCAACATTAACATTAAGTACTTCCCATTTGATGATCAAATCTGTTCGCTCCGCTTTGGTTCCTGGGCGTACGACATCACCAAGATCGATATCTTCCCAGACAACAATCAGACAAAGTTGTACCAGTCTATGTTCACTGAGAACCAAGAGTGGGAATATATTTCGCTTAACATAACCAGAAAAGAGGTATGAACCATCAAAATAAAAAGACCAAGTATTTGATTTTTGGGGGATGAGAGTGGAGGGGATGAGGGTTGGACATGTTTGGCGAAAGGATGTTGAATTTTAGTGGGGACATTGTTTGGGGGTAAGGAAAGGGGCATTTTAGGGTGAAGCTGGGTACATCGTTTCCGGCGGGTGAGTGTGGAGCATCTTTTGGAATGAGGATAAGGCATTGGTTGGGGGATGAGAGTTGGGGCAACATTTGAGGGGTGAGAGTGGGGGCAACATTTGTGGGGTGAGAGTAGGGTTAATGTTTAAGGGGTGACGGTAAGAGCAACTTGAGGTTATGAGACAACAAAATGTAAAAAATGCGCAAAACGTCTTAACAAGCAGATTAGGCTCAGGGTGATAAAATCGTGTATTTTAAAGTTTAAATAAAGTTAAATACAAAATAACTGATCAAATTCTAGAAACATTAGAATTTACTACATGTTCTTGCTTGTGGTACAAGCTGCAAAGTATTCATCAAATATTCAGGAATGCATCTAGGCACTTTTTTAAATGGTCGGTTAGAAAAGTAAGGGGGGCTGTCGTCTAAGGTCCAACACATGCGCTATCTATAAGGATATTATAGCACAGCAATCGTGGTTAATGCCAGCAAGGTAAGTTTGAAATTAAAGGAAAGATCGCTCCTTCAGCCAGCACTTCGCTAGGTATTTGAAACATCTGAATCATTCATAATTCCAAATAAACTCGATAGGACATGCAAACAATTCCAATCATGCGGACTAAAGCGCGTGAGTCGGCGAGGATGTTGTTATATCAAGGCTACACAGAGGAGTAGTTGAACAACATCGCATGCCTGTCAAAACTATCAAATAAATTATATCTAATATAGCTGCGAATGCAACCGTCCTAAGAGCCATTTACCTTACAAACGCAAGTCGCTGGTGGTATTTCTCACTTAGAAGCAGCCCGGAACGGGACACGAGACTGTCCTAGAGAACAAGTAGATGGTAATGATATCTGATTTCTAACTGATTGCACTGCAGAACTTTGTCACAGTTGTCTCCTCTAGTTTGATTGATCCAGTTGATCGAGCAATTTTTTAATTTTCCGTCGCCGATAACAAGACAGTCAGCTTCGCAAGCTATTTTAGTACCAGCTATATATAATTCTGAACCCTTCAGTGGCAAATTGACGGTTTCTGCCATGAAACAATAGCTGACTGCATGAAACTGAATGTCAAGACAATCAAAGAGTTTAATATGTCTTTAAAACGCACAACAACGAGCTGCTCCTCGGTGTCCATTTTACTACCCATCCGTTTGATTAAATTCACATTGAATTTGCAAATTGAGTTTTTGCCATAGTTCCGGCCGTGATTGATGAAACCAGTTCTTTACTGCAACTTTCAAGTTAACTAACTATTACTATTACTATTACTGCTACTGCTAATGTTACTGTTACTGTTACTGTTACTGTTACTGTTAATGTTACTGTTACTGTTACTATTATTATTATTATTGTTCTTGTTGTTGATAACAGAAACATAAATTCTACACTCTTGCCCAGTCTCAACCCCTTCTTTTCTCATCATTTATTCACCAATTTCGATTTGTTTTACAGACGCGCTACTCGTGCTGTGTAAATCCGTACACAGGTCTCGTAATCACGGTGCACGTGAGGAGACGGTCATTGTACTATCTGGTGTACCTGGTTTTCCCGTGCGCACTGATCGCCTGTATGGTATTCCTCACTTTCGTTATTCCACCCGAGTCTGGCGAACGAATCTCGCTAAGCATTACGGTATTGATGGCAATGGCCATATTCCAGGAGCTGACGTCACAGAAGTTGCCTCCCAGTGCGGACGGGTTCTTTCTTCTGGGTAGGTTAAGTTTTGTTATAGGATTCTTTGTTGTCTTGGTGATAGTGGATATGGATGTGACTGTGATTGTAGTTGTGATTGCGAATATAAATATGACCATGGCTATTATAATCATTATTATGGCTAGGACTATGACTGAAACTGTGATACCGCTTGTGGCTGTAGCTGTGAATGAACATGACTATAATATTAATAATAATATTAGTAATAATAATGTTATGTCTATAACTGTAACTGTGACCGTGATTGCGAGTGTGATAAGATTACGATGACTGATTGTGACTATGAATGTGACCATGACCATGACTAAAACTAAGACTATGAATATGACTATGACTGTGACTATGACTGTGACTACGAGTATGGCCATATGACTATGACTGTGACTGTGACTGTGACTGTGACTGTGACTGTGACTGTGACTATAACTGTGACTGTGACTGTGACTGTGACTGTGACTGTGACTGTGACTGTGACTGTGACTGTGACTACGAGTATGGCCATATGACTATGACTATGACTATGACTGTGACTGTGACTGTGACTGTGACTGTGACTGTGACTGTGACTGTGACTGTGACTGTGACCATAATGACTAACTATGATTGTGTATAACTATGACTGTGACTGCTACTACAATGTGATTATGTCTATATCTGTGTCTAAGACTATGACTAATAGATCCTAACTGTCGGCTTTGTCTGTAACTGTAAGTTTGCATAGGTAAACGTAACTCTCTGAGTAAGACTCTTAGTGTTGATGCAATCTTGAATTATCGTTTGTGCTTGTGACTACATATTCTTTGATCGTCAATGTGAGAGCGATAATAATTGCGACTGCATGAGATTAGTATATGACAATAAATATTTGCATTCTTATTTAACTTTATGGGAGCAAGCTAAAAATTTCCAATTGACATATATAATATATGGGCCACAGGTAGGTTACTTTAAGCTACCAGTAGAATCAGTCTCAAATTCAAGAAATGTTTTAAATTTTGTCCTTTTTGTGTTATTGCAAGATCATTGACGAAGTGAAATTGTTTAGTTTCTTCGTTTATTGCGCAAAATGTATGACTAAAATTTAGACAAATTATTGTTAAAAACTGATATCTCTTTAACATAGGTACGTACTACTCCATATCCATATGTGAAATTGGCAGCGCCATTGCTTGCACGTGTGTGGTATTAAATTTGTACTACCGCAAGACGGAAATGCCAAACTGGGTGAGAAAGCTTTTGTTGGAAAAAATGGCAAAAGTAGCATTTGTAACAGTTAATTTACAACCGAAGAGGAAGGCAAGACAAAAAAGTTCAAATATCTTTGAATTCGAGAGAAGCCTGTCAGTGAACAACAGAGATGATAACATTGAGGTTTCTGATACCACGTGTGGTAAGAGGGATAACCCCGTCTCTCTCCAGTCCGTTCATTACAACAGAGAAGACAGTCAGGAAGTAAAGATGATAGGATTGGCTCGCAATAAAAGTGTAAGGGAAGCAACCGTAACAAATGGAAGTTCCACAAATGGCTCTTTACCTGTCGGACAGCCTGAATCACCTTCCCCCTTCAACAACCCGCGATCGCTAATAGAGGAAGAGTTGTATCAGCGGTTATCGTGGCAAGAAGAGTGGAAAACCGCTGCCCTAGTACTGGATCGTATCATACTGATGTCTGCCGTGCTGATCGGGGCAGTCTCCATGGCCGCAATATTCCTGCAAGCTCCTCGAGTTAGGCAATATTTTAAACTTCCCTAACATTGATTGGAATGCAGAGTGGATAAACACATACATTGAAAAACATATTGTACGCAGAGGAAACTTAATAGATGTTCTTGAAGTAAAAGTTAAATGTAAATCAGAACAAAATGTTCGTCTGGTTAATTATGCTACAAGCATAATTAATCCTGCGAATCGCCTTAACGATTGATTTCTTAACATTGTGTTTTCGAACTGGAACATACAACTAAAGCTTGCATGTGTGGTTTCATTGTTTTCCTTAGTATATGAAAGGTCTTTTAAAGGTTAGATGCAGATATGCAAATAATGAAGGACTGAATTAAAACTGTCATGTTTAGGCTTCAGTTGCCGTGTACTTACATTTTGTGGACTAACTGACATCAAAACTGAAATGTTATATTATTCTTATTTAGATGGATCCAAAAACTAAAACAAACAGATGACTGTTTTCGATATTTATTTAGCAATGAAATGACACACATAAAATTTAGTTTTCCGATAGCAAACCTATTTAAAATTTTGACTTTGATTACATGTATTCATTGTAAATACGAACCTATTATTTCGATTTTCAAGAAAGTAATGTATGAACAATACACAGGTAAATCTCGAGCGTGGCAACCAAGTTAGAGTTTAGATTCCATTTAAACACTGCACTTTGTCTTTGTTTTTTAGAAAACTGCTTGTCATTGAGCAGCATGAACCTGAAAAGGTGATCTGACATCTTGCGATTTCATCATTGTTTCTAACAAGTAAATAGTTGCTAGGAATATTTTTTGATACCAGTTCCTTGACGTGTATGTAACAAATACGTGTTATTAAAGCATTTTAGCTTCACTGATATGCTAAAGTTGCTATTGATGCTACATATTTAAAGAACTGTCAGGAGTTGCAGTTTGCTGTCAGCTTTTCATGTATCCAAATTATTAATTTTTACCGCACTATATTCTCTTACATCCGCCTGGATCATCCTACTGGAAGCCCGTCACTTGCTTGGTGAAAATCGACTCCCCTTCAATTCAAGTACATATATAGAGGATTGCCCATTTGATAAAGCGTTCTTTGAAGTTGCTTTTTGTCAGTCCAATGAAATTTTAGATATTTTCCCCAAATTTTTAACATGTTACTGTTCTAACACTTTACCATTACATCATTGAAATTATTTTCAAACCCCTAGATTCATTTACATTTTATAATTGGCTCAACACCCTATTGTTATAGAGATACATACTAGAATATTATGAATAATCGGACTTTCATTTCAAATGCTCTCTGAAGAGGAGAGCCATGTCAAATAAACACCCATATGGCAGTCCAGCCACCCTCCTAGCCTGGGTTACCGACTGTATGAATTCGTGATTCGCTCAGGACCCGGATTTGTTTGAACCTTGCATTTGTGGGCACGTTATTCATGAGTACATTATTTCAATTATAATGATGTCCCCCTGGAGACCACAGTTCACTGACTAATATAAAGCTTCCCTGCAAGCTATTTTTGGCATCTTTAATATACTAATCTGCGTTAGAATCATACCGAAAAAGCACCTCCCTTGGTTAATGCACCACGAACTATATTTCAGGAACTACATATGCAGGTACACATGCATATACTAGATGTAATGTGGTTTCCGACGGTCACTTAATTTTAAGACAAATTAATGTATTTTCTAAACGTGTTGAACTCCTTGTAGAATATAATGCGGACATATGCTGAACTACATTGAGTCATAAACAGAGTTTCATTGAGCCTTTTTAAATATGTACAAGATTTCGAGTAGTTGAAGAGTAACCATCTGGGTATACACGAGTGTATATTTACTTGTAATGAAAGCAGAATTTCAGTTTAATATTAGGGAAGATTGTACTTAACCACCAGAAAATTGTGCTCAATTAAGCCATAACTTCAACAAGATGCTCGTGTAATTTTATGATGCTTTTTGTCCGCTGTCGCAGTACCAAGATGTATAAGCTCTGGCGCGGTAGGTGCGACATAAATTTGCTCGGCGATAACATATAATATCGGACAATGAAATAGAAAAAAAATGCTTTCAATTGATCTCTCACAACTAAGTGCACGTATGACCAAATTTATCATTTGATTTTAATATTAAATATTAATCTGGGCATTAGTGTAGAGCGTCGAGTTATCATAGAATATTTCAATTTTCTTGGCGCCGCCTGTGCATTTCAATGTTAAGATTTTTGTAAAAAAATATATACTTTGCGAAAAGTACAGCACTTAGATTTTGCTTTGTCGTTTTTGGCACTCAAAATAGGTGTTTTCTCCTTTTAAAATAATGTTTATATTGCAAAAACTGATTGGCTGTTGAAAACAAAATATTTTTACCTGAAATGAGGACATAATTCGCAATCTCGGCTACGCTGATTTCTCTTTCACAACTCTTATTGACAGACTGTCTGGTCGAGTTCAACAGTGTGAAATACAGCCAAAGTGGCAGGCAGGCTAAATGGCTGCTAGCACATGGATCAGTCTTAAAATGCAACAGTTGGAATTAAACATAAAAAGCAATTTCTTTTTTTTCTTTTCCGATTGGCTAAACTGTAATTGCACCACGATGTAAATTACGTTTTTGATGAAAACTTTATTGTCGGTTAAACATTCTGAATATTAATTTACTCTTTGTTGAGCAACAGAGACGGCAATTTTTTATCTTGGAAAGCAGTACAAACACTCTCTACCTGTTTGTTTTTATTTTTAATTTCATTGTGATAAAGTTAGCCCTACAATAAATCAAGCTGACAAGTAAGACAAGGACTGACTTAAGGTGAAAGGTAATACATAATATGATGTGTTTATAATGTTCATCTATGTTGTTTTTCGTCGTTTCTCTATTGTGAATTGGTATTCATAATCAGTTCAGGTTTTTCTTGCCATTACTGTAATAAGTCTCGTACTGAAACTATAATACCTTGGTTTTGTCTCTGCATGTGGATATCCCTTTGATAAAGTTGACTGCTGTGAAATTGATAAAAGTTTCCAAGTTTAATTTTTACCAGAACTTGTGGGGGTTTTAAATTTCTCGTAAATATTTTAATAATTCAAGCGTTGTAATAATCTTTCGTACATGTCAGATTATAGTCTAAACTGCAAAGTTTGGTGATCTCAGGAACAGAACTATTATAAAAGTGTGGCGAACTCTTGAAAATACAATGTATACAAACACAATTCTTGTTTTAGAAAAGCTCTTTCTCATTTTTGTTTGGTATACATTTGTCAAGTGAACTTCAGTCAACCAATTAAATGAGAGTATTTGTTTGAAAGCAACCAGTGGGAGTTAAAAGACATTGCGAAATGTCTAACCAAACCAATCAATTAAAAATACAATTGAGAACCTTTTGTGTTTCCACAAACATATGGAGAATCCTTGCAGAGAGAAATCAACCAGAACAACACTACTAATTAAGAAGGTAGACTTCGGCATTTCCCGGTGCATGTTTGTTGCATTATTAGTTGTAGTAGAAACAATAATGTTAAAGGACAGTTTAAAGATTAAAGTAATAACCAAGATTAACTGATATAAAGCACTTGGAAGAAGACTGAGTTTGAGATGGTCTCTTTCGATGAAGACGGGCTGTTTATTGCATATGGTAGGTATACTGAATAATTACTGAAACATGATTTGCACCTTCTGGTTACACTATATGTTTTAGTTTTTCGATTCAACGCTATATTAATTTTGAATTGTAGGAAATCATATCATATTCAAACATATTTTTTGTGTTCGTTTAATTTTTGCACTGAAAATAGAATAATGCATTTTAGCAGCATTTTCTTATTTGTCCTGATTTATGGCGATGCACAAATCAACAAAAGTCATAATAATTAAATTTCGTAAATGGAAGCTTTTATTAACAAACTCAAGTCAATAAAAATTTAATGCTTTTCTCTTTTATTTTGTTTACTATCTATTGGCATACATTACTCAGATGTCATATTTTACATGACAGACAGTGAATGCATTCCTGCTGGTTAGTTTCTTGTGTCAATATCAATATCGATTGGCCATCTATCTGTAACCAAGTCAACTTTCAGTCATTTTCTCCGTGGGTCTTCATTGATAAATCTAGCAAGTTCATCACCGTCGCAGAGATTTTAATTATTTTATGACCTTTTTGAGTCACCTTAACCCTATTCAGACTGGGCTTTTTTGGAGTTCCTTATGACCCTTTAAAAACTCTGTATCTATAAATGCTATTGTTATGAAACTCGGGGGTTAGAATAGAACATGAGTAGCTAATTCGATTAACATCTCTATTGTTCTTGTATGACGTCACTACAACGACATAATGATGTCGCACCATATAAAAATAAAATTTTTTACTGTTTTTCTGTTTTAAAGATTTGATCCTAATAAAAAGATTAAGACGGATTGCCAGTGGCTTAAAGTAACATGGTCGGTACTATATATTATAGCTTTTGAAAAAATGAATTTTCTTACTTTTTTTTGACTCCTGAATGAAGTTTCAATTTATTTTTAATAACAAATGTTATATATAAACTTTCCACAAATCTTGGAAAACAATTTGGTTAAAATAATACAATGATGACGTCATACTTGTTGTTGTTCCAAAATATTGATCATAAGTCATATCTAAATGTAATTTGCATAACAGTAGAGAAAAAACTAAGAATTACAATAAAATTAAGCAAAAAACAAAGCAAAAAGTGAAAAACTGTCAATCAAAACCGGTTGCCATAGCAACTCACAAATACTTGATTCTGTGTCACTGCCAAATACATTTTAGGAAAAGTCTAAAAATTTGGTGGTGTTTCATAAAATTGTGCAAAAAAATTACAGAGTTTAAAAGTTGGAGTGGCACCAGAACCCCCCAACCCCGTCTGAATAGGGTTAATGTTTCTTATAAACCACGAGAGATACCAACTAGAATTGCATAGCAGGAATAAATTGCACAAGTTGATTGGCTAATCACCCAAAAGAGGGCAAAGTATTCAACGTGGAATTGCACTTTTAAGAGTGAGATTGCACTCATTTCATTTTATTCGTGAAATTTAACGAGGAATACCATCCTAGTGCAATAAATGAATCACAGAACAAGAATGGATCACACAAGCTGATTGGTTAATCACTCAATGGAATTTGAACTAGTGCTTATTCAGCGTGGAAATGCACTCAATTGCAACCTGCTGCCCACCTTCTCCTCTACGCTTTCCTCAGACCCTCCTCTCAAATAACCGCGCCGAAGTTTTCCCAGTCGGTTGACACAACACTGAAATGTATTTTTCACGCGTAAAACTTTAGCAAACGTCGACTGAGCTTAAATTGTGAGATTATTTCTTTTATTCAATCGGTAAGGAAAATTCACTGCCTGTCTCACATCGCTTGGTAATTTATGTGATTCTATTTTGCTCGTAAAATGTAACATGAAAAAACTTCGTTATGGGGCAATACATTTTACTATAGTATAAATATCAAATCACTGTTTTGAGTGCAGAGTTTCTTTTTGCAATGGCATGTTGATCAGTCCCGAAAATCCATATAAAGACAATTAAGACAACTTGTTTTTGGGTTAAGTCCATTGTTACACATTGGTGATCTCAGTGCCGTTGTTATCTAGCATAATTTTACGGTATAGTGAGTTTCCAACAAATACAACACATTACGTTTACTTGCATTTCTTCAACATTTTTGCAGTGAATTAATTTATTTTGTAGCTAGTAGTAAACGTAAATTTACAGTATGGAATATGTATATAGATAGTCCAAATTAACCGTCCGGTTTTCAAGTCAGACTCTGTTATGAAGCACAGTACAATGTTCTGACATTTAAATGAGCCTTTGGTTCAACTAGAGTCTCGATCACATGAATACAGTCGCGCTGTCTTGGACATTATGACCCTTAACACGCGTGACTACAAAAGACTGCCTAATGCAGATGTGCGGTGAATACCTTCTGCCCTCATAGCGCAACAAATCTGAGTTGTTTTTCTATATTTATGGATATACTTAACCTTCATAAGTTCAATATCTTTGAAAAAGTGAAGTACCAATTGACCGTAACAAAAAAGATGGCGACTGGTACATTTACCCATAATTCCTAGGGTGCGAAAAACATGAAAACGCTCATAAAAGCGTACAGATAGGATCTAAAATCTTCAAACCTGGTATACACAGTCATGTTAATGCATGGACACGTTTCGCAAACAATGGTCTTCCACGTTCAGCAATTCGCTGAGTTAGGTTCGCAAGGCATTGTGGTGAAATGTACAGCCGCCATCTTTTTTGTTACGGTGGATTGATAAAGAAAATTTAAACTTTGAAATTATTAAAGAGTGCAGCTTAGATGCATGAAATAACATCTCGCCAGTATCAGTTTGTTAATAAACACTGATCATCATAACTTCTGCGGAAGTGCACTTATTAGCAATTAGTTTTCCGGGCAAGAGTTTCCATGTTAACTGTTCAATCACGGGCGGTGGGAAACGTTGGTTACGAGTACAGTATTCGATGTTTCAAAAAAATAATACAATCAAACCTTTGT